>VXBI01002474.1:0-114108 GCA_013397375.1 Toxostoma redivivum
GGGATTGACAATTGAGTGGGAAGTGATTATGGTGATAGACGGGGAATTCTCTGGTATGTGGCATGGGGCAAGGGCTGATTGATAGGAAGAAGGAGGGAACTTGGACAACTGATACCACAGCAAGAGGGAGGTGTCAATATTGGAATAGACCATTTAAAAAGGGAAAACAACAGTAAAACAACACACTGCAACAGTCAACCACTTGAACAGGCCTCCTGGAGAGGTGACTGATGCCCCAAGATTGTCAGTGTTGAAGAGGTGTTTGGATAATACCCTCAAGTAATGTATGCTGGTTAGCCCTGAAGTGTCAAGCAGTTGGACTATTTAATATTTGTAGGTGGTCTTCTCTGGAATTATTAAGTTCTGTTCTGTATGTTCTTTTATTGGGAATGGTGCCATTTATTTTCTCATACAATGTTTTATTGTTATTTATCTACATTATGGGAATGCTCAAAGCACTTACACATTGTAAAACAGTTCCCTCTAAATCAGCCTGAGTTATGATTAATGACGTTAAGGCAAAGACAAGTCTGCACCTGGCATCTCAATTTTAACTCTACAGGTCTGCAACACTCACTTCTTCCTGCTGTCTGGGGCTGGAGTCTAGAGAGTTACATGGTCAGTTCATAAACCATGGTCTGTACTGCCACTTGATAAAGCAAGAAAGGCTCAGGAAGATAAAGTTTTCAGTAATTCTTTGTTTCTCAGCTTAAGCCTGTCTTAATAGTTTTCAAATGCATGCTTTTGTAATGAACATGGAAATTTCAGATTACATGAACACAAGTTCAGAGGATAAACGACAGTCCCTATACCAAAAATCAGATTTGTTCTAATGGAGATCTTCAAGTATTTATCAATCTTCCTTCTTGTTCCCCCACCTCAACCTTGTTTCTGAAAACCTGGATTCTAACAAATTAATGAAGATGAGTGCCCCTCTTTGCTTTGCAGACCTATGCCTGACCCCACTTCTCCTGGCTGCCCCAAATTAACTAAATCAATATAAACAGAAGGCCCAAAACATGTCAAAGTCATTACCAAACACAAATAAAACCCTGTAATGAAAAACATTAGACAGTATTGATATACGCTCTAGCTTCTTTATTTTTTCTGCTTTTGGAAATCTGTTTGAAAAATCAGTATTTGAACTGCTGTCTTGTAGCATTGTCACATTCTTTTCCATTATGTTATGACTTCTTTTATCTTTTTTCCCACAGGAGTAAATGTGTGTAATTCTCTGTCCAGTTCTGTCAGTTCTTACTTAAAAAGCAATTTATGTCAACAAGTTATGTATTTCGAAATACCAAGCCTCTGCCTCAGATTGAAAGCTCTTCTCTGGTTACAGACAGTCATCTTATGCTACCTGCTAAGAAAAATGTGTCATATTGATCCTACTTGCTGTGATTGAAGTTGAAATATTACTTTAAGAGCCTAAGGAATGAATACATCCTTATTGAGTTGCAAGTAGCAATTATGAACTGTCTTTCCTTGTTTTAGTGGAATATAGTATCAGAAGAAAAAACTGAGACTTGGCCCCAAAGCAGCTATCATTAAAGTTTATTTCAAGGAAACAAACTTTCTCTGTTACCTGCTTCAGAGTGATGGTTGTAGCCTTTCTTGCATTTAACTGCAGGTCTTTCAAGTTCAATTGACAAAACTGCCATCAAAATGACTAAGAGAGTACTTTATCTATTTTGAGATGTAAGTTTGTTTTTTGGGGGCTTTTTCCTTATTAAAAAGATATACTTTATGCTAAAGGATCTCATAAATTCACTTTGCCCTATTCATCTTTTACTATAATATTTTAAGCAAAGTGACATTTAAGGAATCATATCTTACCTGCCACCACAGATGAATTAGTTTAGAATGTACATTGAGCAGTTAATTTATAAAGGACTGCCTGTGTCACTGAAGAAAGTTGACTATCATCCAGAAGCCCTATTCCTAATATTAACCTGTATATGATGAAGTGTCTCATATTCTTAGCACATTAAATTTCAGATATCATTCAACCTAATTCTCCTTTTCCTTACTTTTATAAGGATGTTTAAAGCCCTTCAAGGTACAGCTGTCAATGTTCTTAGACATGCAGGGAATAGAAAAATGAAATGGAAACGTGTGGCGTGACTGAAATTTTCTGTCACTTGCACTGTTTAGAGTAAGGATGCTGCAGCAGCTGGTGGGTCTAGGTCAGAAAGAGCAATAGAAAAACGGTTACAAATTCCATTTATAAGAAGTGCTTTTTTACTTTGCCTTGTGGAATAGAAATTTGACACTACTTTTAACTTGAGTGGCCTCTGCAGCAATTTGTGTGCTGTTTGGTAGTATAAACCCTGGAAGATAAAATTAACAAGGTCATGCCAAAAGTTTTTCGAACTCAAGTGTATGTGAGGGTTGAAGTATAATCTTGCCTATGTTCTAGACATATTGTATGTATACATGTGTATTAAAAGTGAGAAAAATAGTCACACTAATCCTAAAGTATTTCATAAGTCTTTCAAATATGGAGTGATATTTACATGACACCATTTATTTGCTTTGGCTTACATACAAAAATTGAGCTGTTTGTTGTCTATATGGTCTTCACCAACACAAAATAAAGCATGTTTATTTGAAGCATTAAAGTCCAGCTGGCTACTGAAAACTCATTAAGATGCCTGGAACATAACACTCCATTAATATAGATGTAGAAAATCTGATGCTTCATGGGAGAGGCTACGGGTTTAAGGGAGTGATTGTCAAACTTCCTCATCAACTTCCTCATGCTTATATACTGTCAGTTTTTTCCTGTTGAAATAAAATGTTTCTTCACAACACACATTTTTGCATGACTTCGAAACTGTGTTGTGGACAACTAAACTCAGCCCAAAAGTGATAGTTTCATAACTGAGTCTTGTTTGCTGTCTCTCTCTTTCAGTAAATGTTTTGAAATTATACTAAAGGTTCCTTCTTTTCTTAGTGGGAACATCTGTTTACACATATTACTAAAGAGAAAATTATTGTTCCAGAAGACTTACTGTTTAATATTCTAAATGGTCAAAAAATGGCAAAAACACAAAAGCAAGAATTTGATGAGAACAATAGAGTCAAAAGTTCCATCAGAATTGCAAGTTATAATTCGTTAATGTTACTCTAACAAGAGAATAAATGCACACTTTTGCTGTAAACCCAGTAAGAGTTGTATTATTTTTCAGGATATCTCTGATATATGTCAGTTTTCCAGGAAAAAGTGCCATGTGGGAGAGTATTATAATGAATTTTTTCTTAGGTTGTTGAAATGAGAGAACTTGATACTATATAGCAGGGAGTTTTCATTTCAAGGTAGCTGTCCCAAAGTATTTATTTGGCATCCTAGAAAAAATAAGGCAAGTATCTAGTCTAGTATTTGTAAGAAGGATCATGAAGTCCATTTAATTCCTATCTCTGGTATGTCTTTTGGACCTGCATTGTCTTTTTGGCTAGTTATTTTCCTTTGCTTCCTACAGTCTTTGTTACCCTCTCATGCACTTGGTGTTATTTAGGGTGTGCTCACAACTTGCAGTGTTATTAAATGACAGGAGGTATAACTGGACACTGAACAGCAGGTTAATTTTATTCACTGCGAGAGATACAAAATCACTTAATAACTGATGTTTTATTCTTCCACCTAAAAGTTTTGTGCTTCATGCAGGAAAAAAAAAAGTTATTGTATTCCCTTAACTGAATATAATTTGCTATTGGCCAACAGGAAACATATCTGCTGGGAAATAAACCCATCTTATTATTTTTTTTTTTACTTTTAGCCACACTACTTAATGAGAAAAAATTAGTATAATGAAATTATATACTAAATCTGTAGTAATTAATTTTTTGGCAGTACATATTTTGAATGTCCCAACAGAGGTCATATTTTTGGGGCACAGAATAAATAAAAATGAAAACACCACTCTAATCAAACCACTTCAATATTGTCCTTCAACATAGTAATATTGAGTGACCAGGTTACTGAGACTGTAGGTTGCTTTGTAGTCTAAATGAAGATAGATAAAATTTTCCAGTGCAAGGTGCCATCCATGTTTTGATCTCTGAACACTGCAGGGAATGCTTGGGAGTGCACCTGCCAATGTTAAATAAATTATGCCAGTCTGAACCTACATTAAGCCAATGTGTGCCAAGGCTCTTTCTGTCATCATTAAATTCTCCATGCAACTGCTGGCAGTGCAGTGTTTGAGGTACCTCCCTTAATTTCTAAGGATCCAGCTCAAGAATAAGAAGCTGCAGTCTGAGCACAAAATCTGTGGTTAAATTGTCCAGGATGTATGTTCAGGCAGTCATGGATAAACTACTTCTCTCTTTCAAGCCATCTGGTTTACAGCAAACACTGGTATTTCTGTGCTACAGTTAAAATTACTGCGTGAGGCCATTAAGGCAAGCTGAGCATTAAGGCAGTAATTTGCATCAAAAATTGAAGAAATTTCATTACCTTCGTTTTGCATAATACTACTTGGAACAAACTGAAAATAAAGCCCAGGCTATGTGAAATAATTAAGAATAAAGTGGAAAAAATGCCATTAACAACCAAAACCAATATTGTGTTTGACTCAAATCTCTCTATAAAATGCTATTTGTTAATCATCCTTTTTTGTGTGGTTCTTCTGAGAGGCTTTACATTCACATGCATTCAAATTTAATTGCATAAATCAGTAGCATTTTATTAAGTCATTTCCAATTTCCACCACTTGACAGCTTCTCTTTTGCTGTAGAAGATATTTTTTTCCTGAATATTCCATAGCCTTATTGTTGGGAAACTGCATCTATTTCAAGGTGTGTAAGGGTCATTCTGTAGATGCTCAGAACGGTGGGATGGGTGGGTGCTGGCTTTTTAAAGGTGAATTGCAGACAAATGAAGATGTATTGCTTACAACACTGACCATATAGCCTGTTCAATGTATCTTTTTTTTTATTATTTTTTTTTTTACTGTATGGGATTTTTTGCTGCATCCTTTTGTTTATTATCTGCATATGTCTTTTAATTCCTTGGCCATACTTTCTAGAGTTGACTGTCTGCTTTTAAATTATATTTGTCACAGAAAAATAAAGCAGCTTGAAGATAGTTAGAGACTCTAATTTTAAAACTGATCAGAAGTAATTCTGCTCATTATAGCCCTGATGCTGTATATCACTTTTCAGTACTGGAAGTGATGTTTATGATGTTAGCAATGTTTTCTTTATATTTACTTAGGGAGTTTTTTAATTGTATTTAATTTGAGTCCAATGCACTTATAATTTTTCATTCTGTAGGGAAGTCTATTGTTTGTTATGCTTATTTAGAAGATGGTTTTCCATTATCTGGGGGTAGAATCAACTTAGTATACTACCTTTACAAATCTCATTAACTGCTGGTCTGCTTAATGTGTACCCGGCTGATTCCTTTGGTGAGAACCACAGTGGCCATTAGGTACTTTGTGGTACTGATGTCTGTTGTATTTAGAAATATTAATGACTTCTTTAGCTAGATCTAAGATACCTTTCTTCCAGAGTTTCACTTGCCACACCTCTGCTGTTGATTCCTGTTTAGTGTACATGAAGTGAGGAACAACTTTTATTCCCTAATGTTTCTAGTTTTGTTTCTAGTCTTTCTCTTAAACTGCAAACACCTGCTCCTAAGTGATGTTTTATAAACTGAGGGAACTAAGGGGAAAAGTGAATTTTGTGATAATTATTACTGGAATGAACATTACTCCTAAGTTTTTTTTATTTATTTATTCATCCATTTATTATTTTTTATTATTATGTTGAATAGAATATAACAGGATTTTTTGATGGCTCCACATAATTCTAGGGGTTTTCAAATTTGTTTTTTAATTTTTTATTTTAAATTAAACTGAGAATCATTGAGTTTGGACTTCTGTAATACACAATTTAGACTAGTGACTGACCAGCCAACCAACCTTGTTTTAAGGCAGAGGTCTATTTTTAGCTGTTCATTGATGTGTTTGCCAGTTGCATGCTCAAAAACTGACATTTTATACTTGGTAGTGACCACAGATAATAAGAGAATGCTTTTCAACACAATTATTATTTGAAAATGCTTCTTAAGGATTCACTCATCTTCTAGCAAGAATTGTATTTAAATATTAGACTGTGACATTAGGATACAGTTCAATAAACAATGTGTGAAGCAATTGTTATGGTGCCTGAATGTGAATATCTGTACTATCTCCTCAGTAAGCTGTCTTTTTCTAGGGTGAAGAAGCTTCTATGATTTTATTTTTGGATGTACAATGTTGCCTAATATCAAAAGACAAAAACACTTGCAGAAATATTCAAATGGTAAGATGAAAAAGCAGCTGTCTTTTAGAAGCTCCCAAGTGCCTCCCCAGTTATGGTGTGTGGGCACACATGACACTGGATTTCTGCAATCTTTGTAAGTTTAACAAATTAGCATATTTAAAAAATATTATTATTATTCCAATATTATTATTCCAATTAGAACAGCACTTGGTTAGGTAATTTTCCCCTGCATACTGCCCCAGTGGATTTGGTCCAGGGCTTCTTTGCCCCATTTCTTGTGTCTTCTAGATACTCATTGGCTAACAAAATGTTCTTGTTGTACGTTGTCTTCTTGAAAATAAGACTAAACAGTATTTCAGGAATGTGTTAGAAAAATCTAAGAGAAAGTGTAGGAAAAATACCAACAGCTATATAACCCCATATTAATAATCTACAAAGCTACAAATATATGAAAAATATATAAAAGCTGAAATCTTTAAGCATCAACAGAATCTCTTTCAACTTTGGCTATCCTTTTCCACTCTTCTCTAAGTTTTATCCCTTCAGCTGTATCCTTTTGAAGGTTTAGAAGAGAATAATCACTGTTTAGATGTTGCAGCCACTGGAAACTTAAGCAAGTCCATAATGATGTTCTATCTCTTATAAAGTTCCTTCCTAATTGTCCCTAAAACCTGATTCGCTTCTTAGACCACTGGTGGATCCTGAATTAATATTTCCATTANACACTTGCAGAAATATTCAAATGGTAAGATGAAAAAGCAGCTGTCTTTTAGAAGCTCCCAAGTGCCTCCCCAGTTATGGTGTGTGGGCACACATGACACTGGATTTCTGCAATCTTTGTAAGTTTAACAAATTAGCATATTTAAAAAATATTATTATTATTCCAATATTATTATTCCAATTANCAAATTAGCATATTTAAAAAATATTATTATTATACCAATATTATTATTCCAATTAGAACAGCACTTGGTTAGGTAATTTTCCCCTGCATACTGCCCCAGTGGATTTGGTCCAGGGCTTCTTTGCCCCATTTCTTGTGTCTTCTAGATACTCATTGGCTAACAAAATGTTCTTGTTGTACGTTGTCTTCTTGAAAATAAGACTAAACAGTATTTCAGGAATGTGTTAGAAAAATCTAAGAGAAAGTGTAGGAAAAATACCAACAGCTATATAACCCCATATTAATAATCTACAAAGCTACAAATATATGAAAAATATATAAAAGCTGAAATCTTTAAGCATCAACAGAATCTCTTTCAACTTTGGCTATCCTTTTCCACTCTTCTCTAAGTTTTATCCCTTCAGCTGTATCCTTTTGAAGGTTTAGAAGAGAATAATCACTGTTTAGATGTTGCAGCCACTGGAAACTTAAGCAAGTCCATAATGATGTTCTATCTCTTATAAAGTTCCTTCCTAATTGTCCCTAAAACCTGATTCGCTTCTTAGACCACTGGTGGATCCTGAATTAATATTTCCATTAATATCAAGGGCTGTCTAAGAGAACTAAATCTTATTTTAGGGTAACATGACTTGATTTTGTCGGGTGTGAGTGTTCCTTTCACATTTAGGTATTTAGTCTTCTACTGAATCCTAGAGAAGTTCTTTGCAGTACTTCAGTGGTTCCTTGTATTTTCCTTCTTCTGAACTACGTTACTTTACCAGCAATTGTGCTTTTACTTTTCTTTTTTCTCAGTTTATTTACAGTCTATACAACAGCACTGATCCTAGCATAAATTCGTAACTCTACTGGTGACCCTCTCCGTAGTGAAAACAGACAGTTTACTCTCACTTTCTGTTTTTTGAACAATTATTTATCCATGCAAGATCCTTTCTTCCCAGGCCAAAGGCCCTTTACTTCCTAAAGAACACTCAATTAAAGCTTTCAACTACACTTTCTTCTAAATTCAGTCTGCCTCTATTCATTTTGACCTTCATTATTCCTAGGCTTGCTGAAATTTGAAGAGGAATCCAATGATTCTGTGACAAATTATTTTTCTTGTTTACAAAAACTTGTGGTCTCTTCCCTGAAATATAATTTTTAGTTAAGTGACCAGACTTCTGGTCTCTTTATTTATGCCTTCTATTACTATTTGTCCACTGTGAATATCAGGCTTAGAAACCTAGAATTTCTTGAGTATCTTTGGCTATTTTCCAGTACTCTGCTCTGAAAGGGAAGAGGTTAGCTGTTAAGCTATTTAATTTTTAAGATCCCTAGGTGATTACCACCTGGCCTTGGCAGTTTGTTTCCTTTTTATTGATTTCTTCCACAACCTCTCCTGCTACCACTTAATCTTCTATTCTGTCCCTGAGCATAAGGAAAATACAGGAGAACAAGAGAAAATACAGGAAAGTCCCTTTCTGGTATGTATTTTCTTCTTACACAGCAGATTTTTTTACTACTATTCCAGGTTATTTGGTATGTTTCCCTACTAATTACTCATCTTTTGTATCACCTAGCAACTAGAAAATGAGTGAACTTGCCCAGAAATAAAATAAACTTTTAACAGCCTCTGACATTTTATTCTGGGAAAGTGTAAGAACCATTGCTAATATATAACTCTAATATCTCCACTCTCCATAGTTACTTTAATATTACTGAGTTGGGGTACAAAAATAAGATTCTATGTAGAGGTCTGAGAAATTTATTTTGCATATGTTGTGGTTGAACCCCAGCTGGAATCTAAGTACCTCTCAGCTGCTGGTTCACTTCCCCCACCCTCATCCATGTTGGGTTGGGGAAGACACTCAGAAAAAGGCAAAACACATAGGTTTACATAAGAACATTTTAACAATAAAAATATCAAAAGTAGAAGGAGCAATAATAATAAAAACAATACAAAATTTAAGAGTTTTAAATAGTACTTTTATTGAAGCCCTTTGGATACTATTATGTATGTGTTTAACAATGTAAATAAATTATTCTTTGTGTTCATGACTTGGAATATGTCTGCATAGGGAATTCTTGGTAAAAATGTTTTAAATTAAAAAAATATAGGAAACTAACAAAGGTGAGAGCAGCAACTAAGAGAAGTTTTGCCATCTTGCAGGAAATCCTATAAAAACATAAGAAGAAAAAAGACCAAACAACCCTGGTCAAATACTGTTACAGCTTTCTCAGGAAGGTTTTGGAGTCTCCATCCCTGGATATATTCATAGCCTGAATGAACATGGTGCTGGTCAACCTGCTCTGAATGATCATCTTCTCAGTAGCAGGATGGGACTAGATGATCTTCAGAGGTCCCTTCCAACCTTAACTACTGCGTGCTTCTGTAGCAGAAGGTGAGATTATATTTCTTACTACAGTAGGCACATTGTGCTCTTTGTCTGATTCCTGTTATAGGGTCTTCAGTTTCATAATTAATTAAGAAGAGGAAGTACAATTAAAAGTCTTATCAGGAGAATATATTTTTTGAAAATGAGAAGCCTAACTGAGAGATCTTCCAACAATCCATTACTAAACCAACTTTGAACCTATATGTTAATTGGAAATCTAAAATATAATACAATTTTGACTTAAATCATGGAGGATTCATAATTGATATTTTAATTCAAATATTGTAAACAATATTATAGTTTTGGGCAAAAGCTTTCATCCTAGCATTTTCATGCATATAGTTTATTTTGGTATGGAAATACAGACTCCAGTGTTATTTTTCGCCTTTAGGAAATTTGAAATTTAGGTTAAAATATTTATTTAAGATTTATTTAATCAACTGAGGCTTTAAAATTATTTTTTCTCTTCTCTTTTTTCACCTCAATAAATCACCATGGACAGTTTTTATTTTAATGTGCCTTTCTACTGAATCTGGATTTGTGGGTTTTTTTAAGAGGAGGGAGGGAGAAAAGTGCCTCTAAGAACAAAGGCTAAGTGGATTAGTGATGATGAATGGTAGTTTCTTCTCAGTGTTGTGATGTTTTTGAAAGTAAAAGTAACAAGAAGGAACAAGACAAGGGAACTAGCATGAAATGGAAATAAGAAAAGTTTAAAATAAAACCTGTGGACAAATTGAGATTTTAATATTTTAGGTGTGCAGGCAGTTTTTTTTTTTTACCAACCTTGGTCATAACTAATATTGGATTTTCTTTTTTCTTTTTTTTTTTTCCTTTTTTTCAGTCCATGTCTGAAATGCACTTTGCTATGCAATTGATGCTTTATGTGTGCCCTCTGCCTTTACACAAACTGAAGTAGTTGTATTAAAAGCTTTGAGTACTATCAAGTTCTAATGGCATGGCAGGAAACATTTACTTCTTTTGCTGTCATGATATTTTTGTTACAGTGATAATGAATGCTTCTCATGAGAGATGTTCAAAATTCAAATCAGAAGAACAAAAATGTGAAATTTGTCATTTATATTTTAAATTGCTTTCACCATAAATATTAGGCAAGGGTTCTAAACTTAAATACTTTAAATTCCAATTGGATTATGGAGTTTGATTTGTTACCATAGTAAGCAAAGCATATTTGAGTGATTTCTACAGTTTTTCTTTAGATAATGGTGATATGCTTCATTTTTTCCCCCGAGCAATAGGAACTTTTTGAACTCCTTGATTAGCTGAGTAGGTGTCTATAATGATAAAATGGTAGGTGTTAAGAGTATATTAAATGTATAACAATTAGCGTGTAGGAGTGAAGTAGATTAAAGTATGAAATTTGAAATACTTTGATGTAGAAAAATATCTTATTCATCTGTATTATCATCATATTTAATATCAGAACTCAGCTGATGGTGGTTTGTTTTAAAAATAAAGACCAGGAAGTATTAAACTAAAATGTTTGAAGTCAAGTTCTAACATTCTCTCCATCTGCCCTTTCTGTCCTTTAGACAGATTTTTGTGGACAAACTCTTGTTTGCTTCATGGTAGCAGAAAACATGTGAAATGAATGAAGACATCAGTGATCCTTCCTCTGGGCTAGGAAGCAGGTGAGAGTGCATCTTATATCCAGTGGAATACTTCCTGTATACTTTCTTAATACTTCCTTTGAATATCCTGTTGGTAAACTAATTCTCTTCCTTCAAGAAATTTTGGTGAAGGCACAAACCCACGAATCTAGATGTGATTCTAGAACTGATTTCCAATTCTTTATGGCAGACTGGTAATATAGTAAGATGGACAGGATGTTGGTTTGGCTGTTAGCTCAGAACAAACAGACCTTTATTTTTAAAAGAGCCTCAGAAGATATTTACTGTCACATACATAATAGATTGTTATTTAAGAGTATTTCTTTGCAGTCTCAATCCCAAACTGAATTTTAATTCTTGAGTTGGATGCCCTTGACATACCTTAGAAAAGTTCAAACAACTTCAATTTAGAACCATGCAAAAATTGTTTGAGATGAAGTAATGCAAAGCAAAGAACAAACACAACAAAATCACATGCACTTTGATATTTCTTGTTAGGTGCAGGCAGAATAGTGTTGTACTTAAATAATCATAAAAGCTTTGGAAGTCAGCATTTTTCCGTGTGTTAGGGGCAAGTTATGACAGCAAGTTGGGCCCAGCCCCGGGTATGTGCACAGAGTTGTGTTGACCTAAACTCAGAGAACAGTAAAGGAAAGTAAAGCAAGGACCCTTCTTCAGAAATCGGTGTTTTCTGAGGAACAGAGAATAAAGACAAATGGGGCACAGAAAGAACATGAAATGAAATGTCAAAATTGCATCTTGGGGTGTTTGATGACCGTTTCAGCAGCAGCTGTGTCCAACTCTCTCTTTCAAGGCAACATGTTCCCCAGTGTCAATATTCCATTCTGTAATGTTTTTTTCTGCTGCACATAGCACTGGTTAGAAGTTAACTCTTTTTTTTTGTTTATTATGTCAATTGAATAATTTGCTTTATTGTCCGTCTTGCAGGATGATTATGACTAGTGATGAATTAATGGATTCTTTTCAAATTAAGCAGATTTTTGAGAAACAATTAAAAGGTAACCTTCACCTGGGAAGAAAGCAGGACATTTTCTGGACTGAGGAAAGGGTACTCAATGCTTTCAGACGTGACTTTCTATTAACACAAATACATCAAGGAAATTACACTGGCTTCAATGAGGCTGGAATCCCAGGGGAACAAGGTGTCATACATTAAATTTTACGGGAAAAAATACCCCAAAACCAAAAAACTGAAAACCACCAAATCCCAAAATATGGCCAAATAAAAACCAAAACAAGACTCACGTTTTTGAGCTACTACTGCTGGGAAAATGACTGTTTAAGCTTTTTCTTGCATAATTCTTGAAAATCTATGAGGAGAGTATTTGCTTTTCCGTTCCTGAAAATTAGGAATTCTGTCATTGAATGTGGGCAACATTTTTGGTGGAGAAGTCATCAGTTGCAAAATATGTACTTTTACAGGAAAAATATTCTTAGCTTATTCAATGCATGAAATTGAGGGAATAGCAACTTTTTGCATTTGGGGTTCATGCAATATGTCTGTCTTGGAAGGATGGATGAAAAATAATCTCACTATGGAAAGTTCATGTAAACAGCTGAAGATTTAGAAAATTTGTCTAAAAATTTAATCTTTAAAAATTAAGTGAATATGTTTACCAAGAGGATTAGTGGGTGATTTGATGATAATCAGCACTTCCATGCAAGAAAAAAACTCATTTAAGAGCTCCCCATTTTACCAGGAAAGAACATAAAAGAACCACTAATGAAGCTAATGCTAGTTAACATTTCACATCAATATAAAATACAAAAATTTAAAGATGGAGGAATAAAGAGAACACTATTTAGTCAGTTAGATGTCCTTTTGAATAAGAGATGATTTGGAGGAAAATACTGAATTAAGACAGTTGCACTGTGACATCAATGTCTAGTATAGCAGTAACAGATCAAAATTCCTTAAGTAGAAATTAGTTTTGAAACAATCCAAAATTTAACCAGTTAAAATGATGCAGACAAATGGTTGAAGTAGAGCTCAGAAATATACCAAAACAGTCAGACATTTCTAATAATCTGGAACAATATTTTTTTGACAAAATTTGTTTGTGAAAACCCATTCAAAATAAAAAAAAAAATGCTTTTCAGGTATTTGTGCCAGAGGAATTTTTAAAATTTTATTATAATTACAGCAACATAGTAAAAATAAATTAGTCACTGAGGAATCTTAGGTTTCTTGCAAAGATAATATTTCTCGAGTTAAAATTTTATTTTGCATTACTAATTTAGTAAAAATTCATTAAAACTAATGAGAATCCAGCATGAATTTTACTTTATAACTGGATCAAGAGTTTATGAACATTGGTCATGACTATTGTAGCTCTCCCAAAGAGTTGCTAATAAGATAGTTATATTTTTAAAAATCATTTAATACATACATTTCCCCAAAGCAGACATTCTCTGAAGTATTTGTCTACAGTCTTTAAACAAGTCACACAACTAGTTAGAGTCTAATGATTTTACATAAGCAAATGTGTGCATGGAGGGTAGGAATGCCAAAGATATTTTGTCTTGCTTAATACCCGTACTTCACCAGGAAATCTGGGACTTCAAGCCATGAAAGGAAATGAGGCCTTACTCAGCTGCCATTTGAAATCTACATTCCCTGGTACAAGTTGGTGTGCTCAGCAAAAAAAAATTTTCCTCAGGATTTATAGTCATGATATTCCCCCAGATATGTAATGTGCTGACAAAGTGTAATATTGGAGCTGTTTGGTAAACAGCAATCTTGCAAAATGTGCTGAAAATTTCCTATTGCTGCTGAAAGTGAGCTCTGCAGTGCCATTACTGTGTGGTCCATGCATCTTGTCAGGATGCAGGAAGAGGACAATGAAGAGCACTGAGAAAAATAAGAAAAACCATAAACAGAAAATACTTTTTGCTGATAATATTGAGTTGTGGTCTCCAAATTGCAAGACTAATCAGCAAAAATCAAAATCTTGACAATGAAAGTGCCTTAAATACAAATGGAGAACTGCCATGTATTAAAAGAATCCGAGAGATGGCAGAACATCTCTGCAAAAGGGAGAATGTTCTCTTGCCCAGGATGCTTTTTGTGCCCAGGCAAGGGATTTGGAGTTTATGAAGTCGGAAAAAACAGTATCAGTGATCTGATTTTACCTCCCATATAATGCATGATATAGAAACATCAAATACCAATTCCTGTTTGAAGCTGAGCACATCTGAAAAGTTTAAATATCTAGACTAATTTCAAAAGTCTGCAGCAGCAGAAAAATTTGTGACGGTCACTGCTAAGTCCAGGATTGTATCAGAAGAGGTCAACATAACAGTTTAAATCTACCTTTGCTATCCCTTGATTCATTTGTTAGACCCTTTTGTTGGAAACATGCCTCTCCCTTCACTTAAGGTTGCACCTGAAGTTGCTTACTAGCTCTATGTCTTGGAAAACAGATTTTGTTTTTTCTTTTTCTATTTGACCTCAGATTAAAAGTAGGCTGTTTTGAATTATATCTCTAATTGCAAAAGAAGTCATCGAAATGACACATTCTTTTTAGTTAATGCCTTATACAATTTTTGTATTCTTTGATAATGTATGCATAGCTATTCATCTATCCATTAATGCTGGAAATCAGGTTTGAACATGAAATGAAACATTTACTCTTTCCTAATTAAAATTTCTAGACAAATGCTATCAAAGAATGTGAATTTTTGTTTACACGGAACTAAAAAGAATTGCACCCAATGTTTGAAAATATTTTTAATTTTAATTATAATCAGTAGATTTTAAACTCAGATTTTTACTGTAGAGTGCAATTAGTGTCAAAATACTGCAAACATGCTTGCCTTTAATTAATTATTTCAAATATAATATCAGCAGAGAAGTGCATACATATCTGTCAGAAATACCAGAAGAAAAAAAATGTGTATTTTTAAATAATGGCAGTGATTTAGCACACTTTTAATTTATTAGATATAAATAATAGAAATCTTAAAGTTCACATAAGCAAGATGTGTCATTTTTCTGATAAATTATAAATCCCTTAGGGTATAAATCTACTCATATCTTGAGAAGCGTTTATCGCAAGTATTCAAATCTTTAGTATTTAAGGGGGCACAGTAGGAAAAAAATAGCCGAATATGCCTTTTAATTCTAAGAAATTAGTACATAAAATATAATAATCTTACAATAGAAAGAATATCATAAAAACAGGTGGGAAGAAATGAAATTCTTTGGTGCTATTGCAAAATTATATTGTATAAGTAATTTGGGGTCTGAAGACAATCCATAATTAACTCAGAATATGTATTCAGATGAAGAGTAGAGAAAATATTTAGAATAATTGTAAAGAATTGGAATGTTTTACACTTTCTTATATTTGTCTTATGAAAGCACATCTAGATCTATGCTAATTAATTGTGCTTTGGCATCACTGCATATCATTAAAAAAAAAAAAAACAAAAAAATATATTTGCAGTTATTCAGGTCTTGATTCCTTAAGGAAATATATCTGAAATCAGCACATAGGTATAGTGATACTGAGTGCAAGAAATATACTATATTTTCTTACCACTGACCTGCAAGGAGTACCTGGAAAGCTGTTCTGCAGAATTCTGTATTTTTTGGGTACCAATGGGACTACTTAGCAGACATTTTGATGTAAAGGTCAGGAAAGTTCTCAGTCATTAAATATTAAGCAAATATTTAATACATGGTCTTCTGTGTTCAAAATAGTTTTAATTCCTTTATTATCTTAAATTAGTCAGTCTTTCTAAGCCTTTTCATGCTGCTTACAGAAGACAGTTTACAATCTTTATTTCTTTTTAAATTATTATTCAACTAAATCTCTCTGGCAGTTCAGAATTGGGATTATTAGTGCATATGAAGTGGAAGTGATCTTTAGATTCTAGTTTTCCAGCAATATGTCATATAGGCCACTTCTTAAACTTAGCAAGTTCCAAAGAGCACTCAGCTTTCTGCAAATCATTTACTCCTGCCTTTCTAGGTTAGAGGTTAGGTACTCCTTCTATGCTTAGACCTATTTCTGCCATATATCTGTGTAGTAAATCTTCCCTGTCACCTGTTTCTCCAGATGAAAACAGTCCTGTTCTTCAGGTCTTCACCCACAGGATGACATTTACATTTCCCATATTTGTCTTCAATGAACATGCATACGCACAATTGGACCTGATATTCCAAATAAAACTCTCTAAGACATCTGGCACTCAGTGATTCTTGCTCTCTGATGAAAATAATTATGTTGCTATTAGGATGTTATTTGTCTTCTTTGCAACTGCACCAGAATGCTAATTTATGGTCATCCTTTGCCATGTATTATGACTGAAGGGTTTTATGCTAGCAAGAAAAGTGATTTTAAACTTATTGTACTAGCTTTTTATTTTTTTTTTCATTTCACTACACAACAGAAGGAGATAGACAAAATAGACAAAATTTTGTGACTTGGCCTTTTCCCCAGCAGAGGCTCAAGCAAAGGCAGGAAGGTACAACACTAAGTCTAAATAAGTTTGTTACTAGTGAAGTAACACAGAGTTTTATATTTAATGTTGCAATGATAGACTAATAAATAAAATAGCTACATGTGATTAGGGATGAAGATGGTCAAACTGAAAAATGATCTTATAATACAATTATCTCTATATAAATCTATATGTAGAATGAAATGGTTCAACAATGCTCAGGACTGGAGCCTGCTTCTTTGAATATGAGTGGAATAAATAATCTAGAAGAGTTTATCACTCATATGTTCAGAAACTAGTGTTAATTCTCTAAGTTCAGGCTGCTGGGCAGCTTTGACCTCTGACAGCTTTATGCTCTAGATCTACCATTGTTCACTGATAGTGATTTGGTTTTTTCAGGCAATGCTTAATTTAAGAGATCTAACAGATTAATTTAGTATGTTATATGGAAAGCCTTCATCCATTATGTTGTGTAGTTTTCTATATATTTGTATATTATTTTTTCAGAATATGTTTGACAACATTTCATGTCTTCAGTTTTCCCCTACTCCTCTTAGTGACAAGTTTTACTCTTTCCAGATTATTTTAGTCAATATTTATTCCTGAAGCATGTATTCTATGCAAAGGATACAAAGTAAAAATTTAGTTAATTAATGTTTCTTAATTTCTAATTGAACCATTCTTCAATAACCAGCATCAGTGGTTTTCTCCTAACATTGCTGAATTATGACAGTCTAAAACTCAATTTCAAATCCTATTAAAGTACTCATGTGTATCATCACTGGACTACATTAAATAGGTTAATTTAGAAACAAGGCTTATCAAAGATGGGGTAAAATGTCTTATCCATTGACTATTTAGAAATGAATGGTGGAGAAAAAAGAAATGAATATGCCCATAAGTTTTTCCTTTGAGTTAAGATTCTCTTTAAATCTTCTGTAACACCTTATGACATCCTTATTTCATCTGATTTAAAATTTAATGTCAATATAAAATGCCTAAATGTCAAGTCATGGTCAGTCATATTTAACAACTGCAGCTGGCAACTAAAAGATATGCATATTTCAGCTCAGTCTGAATAAATAGCCACCTGTACATCCTAAACCTGCATCTCAGGAGGAAACAAAATAAGCATGAATATATCTGTAGCTGTATTCTTGAGCAAATAACAACTCTGTGACAGAAACGTGGAGTGTTTTCAGGACTGAAAAATGTGGTGTGCATTGTAACTGAATGTGTGTGAATATGTATTTATATATATACATACATATATATATATAATATGCATATATACATCAGAGAATTCCAGATTGTCTTGATATGGGTGCCTGGAAGACTGACAATCATATCAGTTAAAAAAGTTAAAACAGTGCTTTACTGGACTGATGCTCCTTAAGGGTACACATGATCAGTGGTTTATTTTTAATGACCATCAATCATGAGATGCTCAGAGAATCAATCCTTATCTATTTTGTTTTGGTCAGTACTAAGTAAAGCTCACCAAAGCTGACTGTTGTCTTTGTTTATCATTGGTCTTAGGCATGAAGGTTGAGGTCATCAGGCCTGAGAGCAGGAAACAAAATGCACATAATTTTCCTTCATTTTCTTACCTCAGGCAGTATAATGTTTTTGTTAGGTTGGTTTTTTTTATTTTGCTTTGTTTGTTTGTTTTTGGGGGTGTATTTTTGATTGTTTTTGTTTTGGTTTTTTTGGGGGGCTTTTTGGTTAGTTGAGTTTTTTATGCTTCTTGCATTCTCAAAACATTAGAGGAAGATCCACCTGTTCCAGACTTGGCTCATTTCCTTTTCTTTGCTTTTGCCATATGTCTTTCTTGCTTCTTCCAACTCTTTAGTTCTTGAATTGTGCATTTTACAGCATACACATTTTTCTGTACTCTGCTTGTGCAACTCTACTGCTTTTTAATACAAGTTACTATGAACTTGCTTAATCAACATCTGCTTTTGAGGGCACCAGCACCCTGATTTGTCTGCACGTGCATTATGGAACTCCTGGAGCTCATTCTTTGTGCTAAGGACAACCAGGGACCACCGATGTGCTCAGTATGCTGTGCTGACCTTGACCTGTCGCTCCCAGGTCACAGCTACTCTGAGTGTCAAAACAGAGGAAATTTTCACCCAGTACTGAAATAAATATGCTCAAAATCATCCACAGATTTATAAAATGGACAAGAATTCCTCCTATATAATTTCAACAGAAATAAAGATTTTTCTGCCTTTGCATACATACCTACTTCCATGCTTTTTCTTCTCAATTTTTGTTTTTTTTGTATTTATGTATCCCCCCTGTATTTTAATGTCTTATGTGGCATTTGAAGGAAGTTGCAACAGATCGTATATATATATACAAGATATTCCTCCCACAAAATAAATTTTATATTTAAGAAATATTTTATCTACAGAAGTTAGTCTGCTACTACTGGTATTAATAGTAGCTGTGTTTCTCTATTTTTTTCCCCCTTTTCCCTTGTCCTGCTCCTTCTGACCACTACCTGTGGTTAGTATCTAAGAAAGATTAAGAAGAACTTAGGTACAAATACACTACTATAAAGCACATTTCACAGTAGTATACTGTAATAGTAGAGACAGCAGTATGTATTAAATAATTATCTTGATTTAAAGAACACTAGAAAATAAATGCTAATACAGTTTTCTTCACTCAGGAAAGCATAATAAGCTTTTTATATAAGGCCAGCTTTTTGAAAGTCTGTTTGAATTTCTTCCAGTCAAATCTGGTCCTTTGGAAATGTCTGACTCCTACAAAGAGAAATGTGTGTTGGATAATTTTTGCTGTCTTCCATGGTTCCATCTCCTCTGTAAAACAGGAGTGCTGCTTCTCTAGTACCACATGTTGCCAGAAACTTACTTTTCTACGGTTTTAACTTGCTATGCTGCTACTCACCGTCAGAATTTTGCTGAGGATTTTTAAAGACCATCAGTGGCAGTTTCTAGTAGCTAATTAATATTTCATGAGTGAATAGTAGAGAAAATGTTTTAGGTGATCCAGCCTCTGGAATCCACTGTTGTTGGTATGCATGTTGTGATGATGTTCATTTAAGGTTACACTAAAATTCTTCGGAAAGGCATATGGATAGATATTGTAGATTTGGTAATGGGAAGGAATGTCAGGAATTACTGTACTCTAGACAAGCATAAAGTAAAAACTGTCTTTTTCAAAATATACTCAGACAGCTTTTAAGACTTTTTAAGGTATATTTTATATGGTAAATGCTAAGTAAGAAGCCTGGAGAACTCTGGATCCTGTCAACAATATTAACCTAACAGAAGATATTAACCTGTGGAAGATTTTTGTGAAGAATCATACTGTTATAATCAGGTTAGCTGACAGTGGCGTGTTTTGATTTTTCCCAAGCTGTGAAAGGATGGTTTTAGCCCATCAGTGCTTAGGGCATTCCAGTTTTTCTTCTGTTTCGAGAAACAATTTTGTGTAATGAATAATATATCAGATCTATCCAATCACCTGGATGAAAATTTAAATAAGGAAAGAAAAGAAAAGAGAAGAAAAGAGAAGAGAAGAAAAAAGAAAAGAGAAGAAAAGAAAAGGAAAGAAAAGAAAAGAAAAGAAAAGAAAAGAAAAGAAAAGAAAAGAAAAGAAAAGAAAAGAAAAGAAAAGAAAAGAAAAGAAAAGAAAAACAACATAGACTCTGTTGTCATTTAGAAACGCTCATGATTGGCTTTGGCAGACAGTGAAATTAGTGTGTCAGAATGTTATCTGAACTTTTCAAAGCATCATTAAAGTGGTTTCTAGCTTTAAATTCCAAGAAGCTCTAAGTGATTCACTTTTAAAATTGACACTTGGGAACAAGAATTAATTACAATTCCAATATACTGAAGCTTTTCCACGTGGCTTGGATTTTTTAAATTCTCCTATAGAAATACACAAACTTCAGAGATGAGCAATAAGATTTGATAAAGCTAAAAAAAAAAAAAAAGTTTTGATAAATGAAAATATAATCAGTTAAAATCTAAAGATTAAGGATAAAATCCAAGAGGGATTTATTTCCCATTACCCAGAATTCTAAAGGATTGTATGATTGTATGGAGAAATTCCTTTTCAAATTGATTTTTAAAGATTGATCATTCAGTACTTTAGCTGGCATTGCAACTGATGGTGTGCATTATTATTGCTATTCTTCCCTTTTTTGCTGGTTTTATTCCTAGCTTTATCTACTGTTTCTTGTCACCCAGTGTACTTATTATCTCTTTCCCACAGAAACAGGCTTTTTAGATGGAATAGTAATCATAATTATTATATGCTATCATAATCTATTATTCTTCTCTTAAAGAAACAGAATTGGAGCTACCATCGTTGAAGCGTCAGTGGTTGTGTATTTCTAAAGATAACATCACAATGTATATACTTAAGAAATATTTATGTCTATAACTATCTACAAGACTAATCCAGAAAAGTATGGCTTCTTTTCCTCATCTCTCTGTTTAGAAGTATTCTCATCTGGGTTATCTACAGAAACACCCTAAATAATGAGGGAGACATGTTCAGTCTGGATTATTTTCATCCCATAGTATGCCTTTTCTGCTGTTGTCTTTCCAAGTGTGCTCCTAGCATGTCACTGGTCTTCAAGTGGGATGTGTTATTCAGTGGTGAGACAAGATAGAATTAACTATCAGTTTTAATTGCCACGGTACAGATTTGTCACATGCTTCTCCTGATAATTCATTGCTCATAGTTGTTTTCTCCTGCTACTACTAAATGGCAAATGCAAAATGATTTTACAAAGATTAGAAACAAAGGCACTGTATGCTTAATTCTTTTTTTTTCATGACATGAACATGTAAAAAGGGCATAGCTAATATTTTTAAAAGTCTACATATTCTGAATGAAAACAAAATTCTGTGCTACCTAGATCTTAAACTGAGATAACAGTCTTTCATACTCCATCTTTAAAAGGAAACAAATAGAGGACACTGAGAACCCTAAAATTATTAACTGTTGTTAACTGTCACTCCAGATGTAATTTCAGTATACTTTGTTTTCAAATAAAATTTCATACAATTTCATACACTTATTTGCATTATGTGTGATCCTAAGGAGTAAAGATAGCATTTGGTGTATTTGGCAAGATCTTAAATCAGGAAAAAAAGAAATTAAAATTTGTATTGTTGAATGAGATATAATAGTGGAATAAATGGACACCATTGATGTCAAGTCAGGAAAACTTCCTAGGTCAAGTAGATAACCATAATTTAATTTAAGTATGTATAATACAGTTTTTATTAAAACATCATGCTTTTTATAATAGTCTGTAGTGCTTTTCCCCCTCTTTAAATAATGAACATCAAAATGTATGCACTGTACCGTATAACAGCAAAGTTTCACATAATTTCTTTTAAATCAGGGAGGTAAGTTTTTCAGAAACATATTTTTACACTAAGAAAGTGTTGTGTTTTCAAGGAATTTTCTTTGCAGATTTGGTTCTCTTTTTTTTTTATACAGCTTGTTGCTGAAAATGACATTAACAAATATATTATTAGAACCTTTGATACAATCTTATACTTGCTTGGTTAGTTTAATTCTGTCTGTTTATAAATTCTGTTTTTCTGTAGAGCAGAAACCTCTGTGCAAAGCCCAAATATATTAGGTTTTGTTTCTTAAATACTACCAAAATTAATGCTTTCCCCCCTTAAATTTTTTTCCCTGTGGAATTCTACTTGGAATTACTCAGGTATATTCCAGTAACATTTTCAATCTCACTCAGTTGAATTTATTTGCAGTTTCTTTATAAGTTAATGCTTGTAAGGTAAAGAAAATAGTTTAATATAAACTTCATTATTATCTGTCCATAGGGGTACTATATTAACATGTTTCCTTTGAAAAAAATTATAGTACAGTTATACTACAGTTATAGTTTCAGTACTATTTATAACAATTTAAAAAGTACAATAAACAGAATAATTTTAGCAGGTGTCTTTTTCTTTTATAATAACTGTATCTATAAACTGTTGTCTGATTTAGAGATCAGACAGTTTGAAATTTATTCAATATATTGGATGTATCAGACAACAAAGGATTCAAGACTTACTCTATTTTTTTTTACTCAGAATCAGTAACCTCTATTTGCATAGAAGAAACAGATATTGTTAATAATACATGTTTTATAATGCAGATTTCTGACTCAGTGTGTTTAGGTATGTATTAAATTTTTGCAAATAACTTTGTATGTATCTGAAATTATATCAGAAGGCTGGTGTGAATTTTCATGCGTCATTATAGGATTGGTGAAAGTTTAGAAGCCATGCAAGGCTCAATTTTAAAGAGACTCAGTTTCTATAAAGAGACCCTTGCTATCTATCAACCATGAGCTATTGTACACATCTCCAAGGCAAATCATAATGACAGATGGACAAGACTGATATGGAAATTAAGATGCAGAACACTGAAAGAAGTTTTTGAGGTGACAATGAGTATGTCCCCATTAAAGGGAAGAAGGAAGGGATTAGTGAAATCGGGTAATCAAGCCCCCATTCTCTCACTCTCTAACCCTCACACTGTTTAAACAGCCATTACTGTGGCACCATCTGAATGCTGGCAGGTGTAGTTCTGGAAAGGACTAATTTCCCCGGGAATATTCCGGCTCTAAATGGCACCATGCTGCTTACTTCTGTCCAAAACTAGTGTCACAGGTTCCACTCTTCCTGCACCCTGGATTGTGTTATCCTCTTTTTGTTCTTATTCCATTAACATGGTCTCAATCTTGAGAAAAATTCCTGTAGCACCAGTCTTTCTGAACAATCAGAAACTCAATGGAAAACTCATAATTTTAAAAAATGTGATGGTTTTCATCTGAAAGCAAAACACTATTGTAAAGGCTATTGCATGTCTTTGAATATAATATCAAAATTAATAGGAAAACATTGCAACTCTCCATAAAAGAATGTTGAATAAATGCCTTTTGGTGGAAACTGTCACTAACACATCATTTTTATTTTGTTTGTCTTGAGGAACATAGAATCATAGAGTGATTTGGGTTGGAAGGGAAAATTTAATTTTAAATTTTCTGCCACATAAAGGGGCACTTCCACTAGACCAGGTTGCTCAAACTCCCATCCAACCTGACTTTGAACTCTTCAAGGGTCAGGACATCCACAGCTCATTTGAGCAACCTGTTCCAGTGCCTCAAAACCCTCACAGCAAAGAATTTCTTTCTAATATTCAACCTAAATCCATCATCTTTCAGTTTAGTATTTAGTTTATCCCCTTTCAGTCATCCTTTACAGTTTATTAATGTTACATTTTTAGTGGGTTTTGGGAAAGCCTGACAGAGCTGTTTGGTTTATTTGTGTGTGTTTTTTCTCTGAATTTTTTATATTTAATGACTGAAAACCCAGAAAGAAAGTAAAATCTATTGAAAAGGTAATAGAAATAAATTACACATTGAGCAGCTTGATCTTCCTTAAAGACTTCAAAGAAAATTTTGCATCCAGCCAGAAATCTTTGCTTGGAAAATCTTTGCTTGGTAGTGGTTCCCAATATCATACTCCTATTAACTTTTCTAGCCTTAATAACTCAGTCATTACTGCTTGTGGCCTTTATACCTTTTATTGCCTGATATGACTCTTCATAATTCTTTGGCTTTAGAGAACTCCAGGGAATCCTAATGTCTTTACAATTTGGAAGAAAGTGATGAATCCCTGAAATTGACAGTCAGACTCATGTTGCTTGCTTCTAACTTTTTCTGGAAAAAAAATTGGTTAAACATACATTTCTATAATGTTTCATACTTTGTAAACTCATGGATAATACCTATATTGAGGACTCATATAATGCCTATATATTTGATTGTTTCAAAAAGCAAAGTACTCTTGAAATTTCCCACAGGATCATGCCTCTTACATTTGTTAATTGGAGTATCTATGAAAATATTAAAATATGTGAATTAGAGTTAGCAGGCATGAACCTTATCATCTAGTTAACAACAGAGTTTTATTCTAACAGTCTTCCTCTGAAAAAGACATAAGGCAGGACTATATGTGTCATCCTTAATCTTAATTTGATCCAGGTGATGTCTGATGAAAATAGGATTTGTTCCACATGCAAGGTGCATTGTGTATCATCATAGCCTGCAATATCCTTGTTCTCTAAAGCTGTCATCCTATTCCTCTGAGAAAGTTTTTAAACTGTCCTTTCTATTAGTTTCCCTGTGTTTGTTTTCTCCATATCAGTGTTTTTCTTTTTTTTATTGGTTTTACATTTTCTCCTTAGACGTATAATAGGTATTTTGAGATAGACGTAACCATGTAATGGAAGTCTCATATTGGTAATTCTTCTTTTTCCTGCATTGTGCCTGACTCTCAGAATAATTTAATTTAACTTAAAATAAGTACTTCAAAGAAAATTAAAATTCATTAATTTTAGAGAAAAAGCAAATGTCTCCTAGGAGTGCTTTCCTGTCCAGATTTGAATATTCATGGCACAATTCTGAGTGAATTATCAATATTCTATTAGCACTACAAAATTTGAATGTTTTGATGATATGGTTTCTTTAACAGAAGGTAGTGGTGGTGGGCAAAAATGTTAAACATTCAAATCCTAAGCATCAAAAGTGGCAACATATCATTGAATCAAGAGAATACATTTATAGGTCTGTGTCTTTTTGCTGAGATTTAGGGCTTCTGTGGCCTTTGTATTTAGGCACTTTAGTACCTAATAAATTGAGAAGCAAATCTTAGACTACTGAAGGTGTCATAGCAAGCTAAATCCACAGCACTTGCAGTGCTTGCAAAAAAGAAAAAGTGTAAGCAAGGTCATGTGAGGTCTGTGACTCTACTGCCCTTCTGCAGTAGCTGTTTTCCCAAGAGGAAAGTAGTAGTGAAGCAACACTATTCTAATTAGTTGTTCTATGAATTTTCCCTTGTACTGCCGTCAGGAACGGACAGTTCTCCATTGTTTGCTCCATATGCAGTCATAAGGCTTCATAGTGAGTACAGGGAACTTACATATTCTGGAAGGAATTCAGGGACAGGAAGTCTGAAAGTTTCATTACAGGCATTTCTTTGCCTCTCCATTAAAATAACCTATGAGAATATAGCATAAATTTAATTCCTAAAAGGAGAAGAGAGTGCTCTTCTGTATAAGCAAAAGCAGACCCTCATTCTTAGCTGTATCCATATATTCTCTGCTGCTGTTGAATTGTACTATTGTTTTCTCACAAATGCCCACTGACACATGTGTAAATGTATTTGGATGCACTTTCTTTCATTGTATTTACCTTTGTAGCTTTAGAAACTTGGCTGAAGTGCGAGACCTTTCAGACTATCGTGAAGAGGAAAAGAAATTGTTAGGAAGCTCATATACTAGAGAAGAAATAGGGTAGTCAGTCATATTGAACCTAGGCCTTTAGTATTAAACATTATTCTTACCTATTGTGATGTAGACTACATTTATATGAAAACAAAATGTATTGGTTTTTCTTCTTGCCACACAGAGAGAGGTAACAACTTCGGTGCTTTTTTTGGCTGTAGCTTTTTATTAGTGAATATCATGAGAATCATCAATCCGATATACAACTTAACTCAGGGGAAAAGAAGAAAAAAACTGTCTTGTTTATAGTCTCTTTTTATTTCTTTCCTTGTTGAAAAATATAATTTGAACATAGCTGTCTGTGTAATCTCAGCTGAGGGTATCCAGATGAAATAATCAGGAAATGCTGAGTTTCATTTTGACAGTCCATTCATGCAAGCTGACACAGATAAGTTATTTTTCATATAAATGAGAAACCCTGTGAGCAGAGAAAATATTTCTAGTTTTCACAGGAATTCTCTAACTTCTGATTTGTACAGAGTGGTAACATTGCATGTTGTTTACTGTAAGATAAGCAACTGCTCAGCTTTGGCATGAAAGAAGTATACTTGGTTTAAATTATCAAACCCCTTGTAAACTGCAGTCTATTTAAAGTTGTTTTGTGTGCATTAGCAGCATTTACACAGCATCGCCTATAATGATTTTCCCTTGGCATTTTGCCACTGCAAACTATTTAGTAATTCTCCCTCCTTACTCTTTGCCAATGGCAGCTGTCATGCTAATTTACTGGAGATGTAAGCTCCTAAAAGTTAATTCTAAAAGGTAAGTTGGTTCACTTTCTTGAGCTATTGAACAATTATAGGTAAAATTCCTCTTCCAAGAGCTTTGGTTCAGGTTCTGCACCTCCTTCCTGCAGTGGTAACTATTAGCATCTAGGCCTGTGCTTTAAAACTAGAATGTCTGTTTCTGGTTTATGTAAAATCAACTTGTAGTTATTGCTTCCGTTCTTGCTTCCATTCTTTACCTTCCTTGTGCTTTCTATTTCATTCTTAAAGTAATTTTCAACTCATTAGCTGAGTATTTTCAGGTGGGGTGGAGAGAAAGATATGATGGAAAAACAAAAGGAGATCAACTCTCTTGCTGATCCAGAGAGGCATCAAGTGGTGAGACAGTCTAAAATAGCCAAGACCAAAGGAGAAAGCCAGGAAAGCTTAAACATTTAGAATTACACCATTTTTTTGCTTTAAGTTAAAAAAAATGCCTTTAGGTTGATACAACAACATTATGGGGTTTTTAGGTTTTGTTCTGTTTTTTTATCTTTTCATAGTTTTTTTCCCGGGTTACAAGGATTTGACAGCTTATAAAGCTGAAATTTTGATTATCTATGTTTTTTGGGTTTTTTTTAATAGACTCTATTGATCAATGTTCAAGTGGCAACCTGACTCTTCTTTCCTTCCTTTGAAAAATGACATAAAGAAGGCAGAAGAAAAAAACTACTGAGGGAATAATTTAGGCAAATGTTTTATAATTGCTTTGGCAAATAACTTCAAACTATCACCTTCTTAGACTTAACAATTTTCATGAGGACTGAGAATTGCTGCAGCACATTAAATGCTGATTATATTTGCAATGTATTAAAGTTTGATTTCTTTTTTTTTCTAGAAGACATTGTACTAACACAGTTGGAGATGTTTTAGGTTGGTAATCTTTGATAGTAAGTAATTTCCTTACTATTAGGATGAATTACTTAGCATCTCCACTGCTTAGCATAAAATTTTCTGATAATTTAATGAGCTTTTCCTGAGTTTCACTAAATTACTGAATCTAGAATTACTTGTAATATTTCAGTAATGCTTCTACAGGCATTTAAAGACAGTGACTCAGTTAAGATATTGTGCTCCCTTTTGATAATTTTCCCCTACTATTCAGTAATACTCAAGCGGCAGTCTCCAAACAAATTTGTCAGTCAAATTTTCACATATGTTCTAAAGTTATGTAGAGTTTAAGGAGCTGCAAGCAAGAAGTAAAAGTCAGCTGGTGATATGAATATGGACATTAAAAGTTGTGTCTAGTGAAACGACTTTTCTTTCTACTTTTTCTAGTAGACTAAAAAATATTAGACTTCTTACCCAAAAGCTAACATATCGTGGAGGAGGAATTTTCAGACTTTTCTATCTTGCCAATAGGCAGCTGTTAAAAATTTCAGTGAAGTCAGAGAAATTTAATGGTCTTCTTTAGGTTTTTAAAGCTTCTTTCCTTATGATTTTCTTAGGCTAGGAGCTATGTATGCTTTTTAAAATCTGTGTTCTGTAGTAAGTGATAGATTTTTTGTTTCATCATGAATAAAGTCTGGAGTAAAGAAACTGAACAGAAAACAACCCCAAATATGTTGGCAGTAATGTGGAAACCAGGCAGCAGGTAATAGAATTGAGCTATCAGCATTTGTAAAAGTGGAAGAAATGTGTACGTTTTTCAGTCACTCTCAGATTAAGTTGGACTCAAGGAAATGACATGAGAAACAAAGCAATTATTAGCCTATAAAATCATATAGAGATGGAAAAAATGCAGCAAGGTGTTGATATTTCTGTTCAGCCTAGAGCTGAACAGTTTTTGATTGTTGCTAAGAGTCAAAGGAAGTTGATGAGAAAGTATCATGGAAAAGTTCAAATACTTCTACTGACAGTCTGCAACATGATGTAACAGTAAGAAAAATGTGTTTGTTATGTTGCTGAACCTTCCTCTTAGCATCCTCACTCCTTCAGTGGCCCCGATGAAGTGTTAACAGAATATATAGATCATCCACTAAACATGTGAGAAGCCACACTGCATCTGTCACTGTCACTGAAAGCAAGTGCTGAAGGAAAGGGGTGGGGGTGAGGACTTGTCTTGCGGGCAGGCGCTGAACAAGGAGTCAGGCAGCCTTGCCACACCACTGGCGGCTTCGGGAGGTTTGCTCCTCAGCTGCACAGAGCTTTTGCCATCAAAGCAGTGACAGCCAGCTGACTCACAATACAGACTTCACAGGGCTCATATCTATCAATTTTACAAAAGCTTTTTCCAAAATTCTGTAACCATTTATTTAAAAACAGAACAAAACAAAAAAACCAAACCAACTCAACCAAAAAACCCCAGGAAGATTTTGTTGGAAGAGAGATTGTAGGTATCATAGGTATCAGAACGGGACATTTTGAAAAGTCTATTTGTGTCTCAAGACCAAATATCTGGTTAAAATGAACATATTATTAATAATTGCAGCTGCTTTTACAGTAAAAAAAAAATTCCAAAGATACTCAGTTTTTTGATAATTGTATAATAAGTGCTATTGAATGACAGTGGTTTTCTGTAGTTGTCAGCAGTGGAAATGGGTTCATTAATTTCATTCATTTTGTAGTGTAACTAACTGTAACCGATAGTGGTTTTGTACAAGATTCATCTATTGCTTTATATTTTAAAATACATATTATGATACCAAAGTTCATCCAAGTATTTTAGTTGTACATCTTTTAAAAATACTATATTTTATTTTTTTGGACATAGTAAAAATCCTTGTCTCCTCTAGAATTAATTTAGATTCTGGATGTGAAAAAAATTTCTTAAGAAGAATGGCTTATTCTCAAATAAAACTTCCTTAAACTCAAATTAAAAAAAAATACAAACCCTGGAATGATGACATCACATGAGACTATAAAAGCTGTCAATCCTTATTTAATTGAGCTGCTTCTGAAGAGGATAGAAATGGGACCTTACTCCTATAGAAAAAGGAAATAATTGTTGTCATAGCATTTTGTCCCACAAAATCTGCTTGATTGTAAATACTTGCAGGAAGAATAAATACATGTAGAGAAACCTCAATGTGAAATACTTACCGCAGCAGACAATTAAGAGAAATTACTGAGAAAAGCAGTCCCAGGGTTTTGCTCCATATAACTTTATAGATAATACTAATCTTTTTTTACTGTCTGTGTGAGTAGCCTGCAAAGTCTGGGTGGTTCAGTAAAGTGCATAAAATTGAATAACACGGAGCTCCTGTTTAAAAATAAAGTGAAAATGCAATTAAACAATTGCATTATGGAAGTCAGGCATCTCAAAGTGTTAGATTTATCATGAAAAAATGGAAAGGTCACTAATATAAATCAGTAAATTTGAATGGTCTTTTAAAATTCTGAGTTGTATTCATGAATGGTTCTAAAAATCATAAAATCCTAGAATAGTCTCGGCATAAGGAGAATTTTAAAAGTCATCTAGTCCAACTTTCCTGCAATGAGCAGGGACAGACCATCCACTATTTCTCTGTGCAACCTGTTCCAGTGTTTTACCACTCTCTCTGTAAAAAATCTTTCTTATATCTAACCTATCTCTTAGTTTAAAACCATTACCTCTAGTACAACAAGCCCTCCTAAAAGTTCTGTCCCCATCTTTTTTATAGGTCCCCTATAAGCACTGAAAGGATGCAATTAGGTCACACTGAAGCCTTCTCAAGGATGAACAATACCAATTCTCTTAACATTTCCTTGTAGGAGAAGTGTTTTGGCCTCCTGATTGTCTTTACAGACCTCCTCTGGACTCACTCCAGCAGGTCATGCCCTTCCTCTATTGGAACCCCAGAGCTGGATGCAGCCCTGCAGGTGGGGTCTCACCAGAGCAGAGCAGAGGGACAGAATCCCCTCCCTCCCCTGCTGCCCACACTGCTTTGGATGCAGCCCAGGACAGGATTGGCTTTGTGGGCTGTTAGTGCACATGGCTGGGTCATGTCCAGCCTCTCCTCCCTTTTCATCCCCAAGTTTTTCTTGGCTGGGCTTCTCTCCATCTCTTCATCCCCCAGCCCCTATTGATATCAGGGTTATCCCAGCTCAGCACCTTGATAAACCTCGAGATTCCCATGTGCCCACTTCTCAAGCTTGTCCAGGTCCTCCTGGATGGCATCCCACATTCAGGCCTGTCACCTGCACCACTCAGCTTGGTGTCACCTGAAAACTTGCTGAGCGTGAGCTCTATCCCACTGCCAATGCCAGTGATGAATGCATCATCTGTTCTGGTCCCAGTACCGACCCCTGACAGACAGCTCTTGTCACTGATGTGCAATGGAACATTGCAACATGGACCACTATGCCCTGGATGTGACCATCCAACCAATTCCTCATCCACCAAGCAGTCAATATTCAACAATAACTCCTGATTCTTCAGTCCTGCAGTGAATTGATATTTTTAAGCTTCATTCCCCAAACCAAAGAATTGTCTCTTAAAATTTTGTTCATATCTTTTAAATTAAAGTTAAATAAGTACATTTTCCATTAGTAAAGAATTGTTATTACATTGCACTAGTGGATCTGAAGGTACTGCTGCAGGAACCCTTTTTATTTACATGTCAGGAAAGTGTTCCAATTTTTCTCGTGTATTCTGATGACTTGTCATAGCTAACCCTGTCAGAGTTATGATATATTTGGACTTAGTCCTAGAAGTAATGTTTTATAATCTTTCAGGCAATACTGAAGAGTACTACTGCACTTTTATTGCTTTCATGTCTTCATTGTAGCTAATACCTTTTGTCTTCACCCCTAGTGAAAAGTGCATTGCTCTGACAATGACAGTATAACCAGATATTGGTGTGTCAGTGCTGTGAATATGTACACTGTCTTGCTAGCTGCAATTCTTAGCATTTCTTTTGTCATTTATTTTACACGCCCTTAAAGTAACCTGGGTAGAGGCTGAATTCTTTACACCTCATGAACAGAGTGAAAGGCTGCTATCCATGTACTGCAATCAACAGGAGAGGCAGAGAAAATGGTGTTGAGACACAATGCCACTCTGACCCAAATCACAAAACAAGCACAGCTAAACTGACATCATAATTTGTGCCACTAGAGGTCACAGCAAATTTACTACCTGCCCAAAGCAAAAGGAAATCAGAGAAATAAATTTCAGAGACAATTCTTCTCCCACTCTCTTTTCAGGACAGCACAACTACTTGCAAACAATTTATAATAGGTTTGCTGCCATAACCTCAGACTGATCATGTCGGGAGAAAAAGGAAATTCTATTCTATTTCAGAAATAGAATACCAAAGTGCAATGAAGAAAAATGTTACAGTGTTAATTGGGATGCTTTGGTATTTGAACTTTATTATGCAACTTGAATAACTCTGAGCTGTAATGGAAAAATTGATCAAAATACGTTTTTCTTCATGTCTTTATAACAGCTCTAGTTTTAACTTTAACTTACTTCTCTTTGACTTTACTATAATGAAATGTGACCAGGCTGTTTTCCTGTAATATTTGAGTTCAATTATTCTGGAAATCTGATACAAAATAGGACCAAAATAAAAAGAAATAAGTTTTCTACTCAAAGGTGAACCTTTAAATTCTATTGTTTCTATGCTTTGTTTTCTGCTATCCCTCCATGCAGTCTTGTAGGACCTCCAATAAAATATTAATGTGTTTTCAGTTAATTGAAAGCTCAGTATTTGAAAACTGACTTCATTTTTCCTTTGCATAACAAAATGATCTGGGATGGATTTGGTTAACAGTCCCTCTCTACTGCACACCAAAATTTCAATGTGAGCAGAAGTTACAAGATAAAAAATATTATACCTTGAGAAGAGACTAAATGTTTCTGTGGTGCAGAAGCAAAAAACTGCTGTTCTTGAGGTTGCTTAACTTGCCCTTAAGGCCATGGATTTAGAGAGGTCTGAGTACTGTACAGCACCACAAAAAAGTCTTTGGACAAATGAGAGAACCTTATCACAGGAGGTGTGCTTGATAAGTACCACTATACTTAGTGGTATACCACTAGTTTCTTCATAGGGAATTAAGCTTTGTTTTATTTGGCACTTTTAAACTTGTTTTTTAATGTTCATCTCAGTAAACCCTTATTGTCTGCCTCACCCTTGACTGCCTAGTATCTGTCTTTCTTCTTTTTCCCCACACCAAACAGATTTTAATTGTCAGAGGAAAAAAACAGAAGACCCCTCATACATCAAAAATACAGTGCAAAAATATGCTGTCAGTAACCAGAAGAACTCATATCATTTGGCTTGACAAATTCAGTCCCTGCATTATATAAAGTTTATGCTTCTGAGAAAATTTTGTGCCTTTGGGAAACTATTGTCTAGAATTTCCCCCTTTTTTTTTTTTTCTCTAAATGTTAACTAACTTTTCCCTTGGCTGATATTTTGAGACAAATGGATAATATATAAAATACACATTAACATATCAAACAGAATATCCTTAGGCTAGTGTTATTTAGCCTCAAGTTTTGCCATTCCCATATCCCTATCAAGACATGGGTAGTCAGCTTGTTCTTCATTTACTTCTGATTCTTTTAAGTTTCCCTTTGCAGGACAATGGAGATACCTCTGTGATAATCTTTATTATGTTCACAAGGTAGAAATTTTTGATCCCTGGAATATGGCAGATCTAGAAAACTTGATTAAAATGGAACCCTAGAGAGAAATAATTACTTGTTTATAAAGAAAAAAAAAAGTTATGACAGTATTGGGCTGGAATTATTTTTCTTATTTTTATGGTAATTTAAAATGCACCAGTATTAACCTAATAAATGTATATATAGCTATATGCAAATATATCATATTACCATGAACCTATTATTTCTGTGATCTATTGAGACTCATAAAATGAGAACTTGAGACACAATCCTCATAACTGCCAACAATGAACATCTATAATGATTTCTGAATAATGCTGCCATCCAGGCTTTTTCACTATTCCTTTCAACTGTTCAGTGTACTAATGATACGCCATATACATTTTTCCTATTTAGTAGCTCATGTATTGCTATGAAGCAGATTTTTTTGACACTTAAACTATAAAAATGCTTACCATAAAGCAGTGTAGCATGTACTATGCAAAAATGACTCATTGGATGACCCGGTTTACAATAAATGTTACTTTAGTATCGTCTCCTATGATGGATTCAATGCAGGATAAAAGATGCGTATAACTGAGCAGTAAAACACTCAAGCACTGGCACACATACGCATGCTTCTATTTCAAATATGATGGGTGATTACTAAACATGTCTTGTACTTAAATATGATTCTAAGCCTATGACATTTATAACTGTACATGCATTTTAGGCTGGCAATTATGTCATGGCTGAAATACTGAAAATTTGGCAAAAACAATTCTGAGTAAATATTTTATACAGAGATTAATATAAAAAAATAATCAGTCTACAGTAAGGGAAAGCCAAAGATAATAACCTCCAGCCCCACCACTGATTTTTTAAAATGGGATCTTGTCCATTCCCTTGTGCCCAACCTTTTTTTCTTGAGGAGAAAACCAGCTGACTTCCTCAGAAAGGCAACATTTTCCTTTTCTGATTTGAGAAAATGAGAAGAGTAAGAATTTTAAAGAAGCTGGAACTTGGAGATATAAAGTTCTGCTGCTTGTTCAAAATTGAGAATAGTATGTGGGCTGACACTGATTGACAGAATTTTTGTTTCAACTGGTGAATTTGCAACTTTCAAAATTGATAAACTAAGAATGGAAATGCATTCCCGCAGAGATATTAACATAGGATGAATGAGTCAGATTCTTTTAGGAGATATCTACATGTTGCTTCTATGCATGTGAGCTTTTTGCAAAAAATTGTAGCTCATTCCAAAACATATATATATGCTTCCCTCTTCCACTTGCTTCCTCTCAACCCTTTCCCTGACATATATATCCTACATAAGCAAATGCACTTACACATGTTGTTAAATACCCATCTGCATTTCTAAGCTAGGTATTCATAAAGTAACTCTCACTGCATGCAGAAACAAATCCAGATTGTTTGCAAACCCAGACAAACAGATGACACTCAAAAAGTCTTGTGCCTGGGAATTCTGCTTCATGCACGTTGCCTGCAGAATCATTCCTTTTATTTCTCTACAATTTGGATCTTACTGGCTTAATACAATAAAGTCTACTATTAGATGAGAGAGAGAACCAATTCTCTTCAATCTATTGTCTATTTAGGATTCAGATTTTTTGCAGATGGAAAAATACAGTCCACATAGCCATTCCCAGTGAGAAAATATTCCATAACTTTGATCATTCTTCTTGCCCTGAATTTGCCTCTGAGACATTGCACAAGTTTTGAGATGAAACCAAGGTACACAAATTATTCAAGAGGCAGGTAAACTGGGGATTTATTATAAAGCAAAATTACATTCTGTTTTTCTCTCTGTCTTTTGAAATTCTTCATAGGATTTGATTTGGGTGTTTTGATTGATGCTAAACCGTAAGTTGACATTTCTTATAGAGCTCTATTTTATAATCACATTTCCAAGGTGGTGTCTGTTGCCTTTTTCTTCATTAAGTAAATACTTCTTTTTTTCCCAGATGGAATTTCTTCATACATGATGACTTTTACTTGAAGTTTTATTGTGTAGTCATTCACTTCATAAGTCTCTCACCTTTAGTTGTTCTCATCTGTTCTTGTCCATTCTGCTCTGAAAAAAAAATAATTTCAGTAGAACACTTCATCACTCTGCTCCTCACCTTGTTTTCCAAGTGTTAAGCACAACAAACCGCAGTGAAAATCACCCAGTGCCCCTTCTCCACTCCTTCACTTTACTTCCTTACATCCTAATCAATTATTTATCTGTGCAATGACATTCCTTTTATAACAGAGCTGTTTATTTCATTTCAAAACATTTTAGAAAAAACAGGTAGATTGCGTGAAACAGATGATCTTTGTTCCTGCATCTGTCCGACCCCTCAGAGAATTCTAGTAGGTCTTTAAGGGTGACTTCCTTTTATGAAAGTCATGATGTTATCTTTATGGCCATTTTCATAGCACCTCTTAAAGATGACAAGCCAGTGGTTACATGTCTCTCATTCCTTAATCTAGGGTTTCATTTGATCTCTTTAACTTATATATTTCCTAAAAAAAAGTAATTGCTGTTTTCTAATACTCTTATCTTCTAATACTCTTATCTATCACTATGTTTATTATACTTGTTTAGTAGAAATAGGATAATTGAGGTTCCTTCTTTGCAGTTGAAGCTCCTTCTTTGTAATTGAAGTCTCTTTGATCTGCCTACAGTAGAAACTGTTGTAGTTTTCACATGGCCTGTAGAGTCAGTATTGCACTATTTCCATTTAAGCTCACAATTTCCATCCATGTGGATTCTGACTTGCTTGTTGAGTTGTTAGTCTGATCACTGGACTTGATTTTAATCTCTGTTTTAAAATGCAACAATCAAATGCTTAATGTATTTCTAATCTCTGTTTAGACATATAGTTTAACACACTAGCTCTTATGTATGTCTTCAAGCAGGATGTTTGTTCAAATTGTGGGAAGATTGTGGGCTTAGTGAAGCAGAAAAAAATGTGTTTTGTGATGATTATTGCTTCTATTGTCTTTACAATAGAACAATTCATTCATCACATTTATCACAGAGAATTAGAAAACAAGCATTCCCTACTGTAGAAAACCCTGACCTCGTTCTCCAGTAGCATTTATCACCTAACCAAGAACAAGTCCTGGAGCAAAGGTAAGTCTTTGGTGAAAGTAGGCTTATTTTGTTGATGAAGCTTAAGATTATCAGACAAATGGACTCAAAATAAAATTTGTGATCTAGTGATGTTTTTTTTCACAGCATTTAGCCTGCAAAAGCCCTAGATTATAGTTCTTGTATTCCAGTGCTTTCTTACGTATGTTGCACTTTACCCCACGGCTGATAAGTACAAGATGTATAAGCACTCCCTGAAGCAAACAAATTTTTCTATTTAAAGCAGAGATGCTGTCATCAGTGAGCCACGGAGTCAGGTTCTCTGTTTGTTTGCTTCTCTTTATTTGCTGTGCTTTGAAATGACTGGGACCGCTCTCCTTATGCATGATACCATAATCTGTGTTGCCTTTATACACTAATTTTGCTCTGAATACATTTTCTAAATAGGACCCTGTGGGGGACTTATTTAAGTGGAGGCTAGTTTTGTGCATTTTGAATGATTTTACTTATGCCCAATATGCTCAGAACAGCCAAAGTAACATTGCCTTCAATGTATCCGGTAGTACAGCTTTACTTGCTTACATAATCGACACAAATAGAGGCAGCAATGGTGTTTAAAGCACCTAAGTTTTCAAGTGGGGATTCTGTGTTTTCTTGTTTGTTTGTTTTCCCTTTAGACTTTGTCTAAACTCCCTATTAATATGTGTTGAAAATTTTCCTATCATCATCATCATTTAAATGCAAATTAATCTCCAATTTCCTGTTGTACTTTTGAAAACCTAACTTTTGTGCTTCACTTACCCATTTAGAAAAAGAATACACCATATAAATACCCAGATTCTTTGCATCTATTTGTTAATTACCAGAATATAATGCAAATAATAATTATGACACTTGTTTTACACAATATAATACTTCTGACAGTTCAGAATTTTTAATGCATTGGTTTTGCTGTTTAGAAAACAACATTTATGCTAAAAGAAAAATGTCATTCTGTTAATTTTGTCATAGAGGGACAAAATCATGATGTGATCTTGAGGTGGACTTTTCCTTGAGTTGCACCAACAATTTCATAGAAATAGCTGATGTTGCAGAACCTAAGACACTTGTTTCTGTCCAGTATCTATGCCAGACATCTCTCATATTATTCTGTATACACATTTCTAGTGTTCTCTTCTGGTCCTCCTCTAATTTAAAACTTTATTCATACTCATACCCTGAACGGTCTGATGATAATGTGTTGATGTTTATCAAATTCATTGTCTCTTACATGACAATCTCTGCAGAAGAAATTGCTTCAGAAATTGCTTTTAGATGGTACTGATTTTCTTTGTGTATCTCTCCCCTTGGGTGATCAAACATTACTGATGCTGTGAATTAATTTGGTGCTCTGTTGTGTGTACAACCACTGAAATACTGCAATGCTTTAGCATTTTTTCTTCATCACAGCATGAATGGAAAAATACAAACTATTTTTAAAAACCTCAGGAAGAGAGTAGGAATAAAAACATGTATTAAGTATGATGAATAATGTCTTAAAAAGGTAAAGCTTGAAGTTGAGGAAAGCTAAAGGGAGGGACTTCAAAGCTTTTTTCCTTGTTAAATGTACTGGATTAGTCTTTAGATACTGATTCAAGCTAAATATTTCTATACATCAAAAATTGTGGGCAATAGTAATATGAAGAATAAAATTATAATTAAGGCAGCTCTGTGTGAGCTGGTCTGTTTTCAAGCCTTCACCTAGCACATATTCATGCTGTGCTAATTATGCATGAAAATTACTCTGCCTCATTTTGAATGAGTTTCTACCTCTAACCCCAGGAGCAGGAAGGCATGGTCATGGACATCTTGTTTCCCCACCTACATGCTCACTACAACTGCTGGGGCATATCCTTGTGATAATGCATTGCTGAGTGTGTCCTTGGGTGTAATTTTCTCTTTGCAGTAGAAATATGAGTTATGACCTTCCTAGCATTTCTCTGCCTTACTAGAGATCACAATCTATTCTGTTTAGTGTCTCTCCTTTTGACTTCTTGCACTTTGTCCTCAGCCTAGTGATGGAGGCTGCCATTGTCCTCTGCACATGAAAGAGACAAGAAGCAATGAACCCCCTGAAGATATAATTTTTGCACTTCAAAAGTGAGGATTTGCTGGCATTCATGCCTAGTCTTTGGTTCACCTCTGTCCTACATTTAATGGAATCCTCCTCAACTGATTGATTGCCTTTAAAACTTGTATTTTCTTCTCAGAATGGGAAGTCACAAACTGTGATCTCCTAAGGGCAAAGTTTCTCCAAACTTTTACAGATGCATAGACACATAGGTGTGTATATATATTCTTGTGCTTTCCAGACTAACAGCAGACCAACCAAATTCCCAGAATACATCAAATCAAAGCATAAATGTAGAAGGTAGCTCACAGCTGCATCAAGATAGCACAGAATCCTTCTGTATTTTGTGTTATCTGCTAGGGTTTCCATAATTAATTACTACCTTCATTGTCCCAAATTCTTCTCAAATAGTCCAAAATGAAAGGTACATTTCAACATTCCAAGAACTACGTTCAATTAAAAATCTCTAGATCTCAGAAATTAGGACATCATTTCTGCATGACTCATATGATTCTAAGTAAGAAAGAATACTTTTGACACACTATGATAAAACAGAAAAAAATAATACATTCTCAAAAATATATGTATGACAGAGCCTGAGCACATTCATATTAAGAATAAAAATGAACAGGAATATATTAATATACTTTCCCTGAAGGAAATCCTTATTGCTAGTTATTTTTCAAGAGGATTTTTGGTTATGTATTTGATAAGAAGATTGCAAAACTATATGATATTTTCCAAGAATTTCTTCTCTGTACACTTAAGAAACACATAGAAAAATGGCAGGCCTATGTTTTAATCCTTTGTGAAATCTGTATCAAAATCAGAGCTTCTCTCATATGTGCAATCCACTTCCCTTTGACCAGAGGAGGCAAAATTAAACAAAACACTATGCATTTAGATTTTTGTTTGGTTTGAATTTTCAGTACTAATAATTGTCTACACTTCTCTATCCATTTGTGCTTTATGAGTTTAAGTTGATCAAAAAATTGTTGCCTCGATCCTTGTTCCTTGTAAGTTAAAGATGGATAAGCAATATTCTTAAAAATTTGAATACTCTGAATTCTACTGCTTCTTTTTCATGTTAGTAAAACAAAGTGCTTATAGAACAGGAACTTTTTAAAACCGTCTCTTTGATATCTGATCATTATTGTATATAAGAATAAAGAAACAAATACAACCAAATTAATGCTACACAGGCTGGATTCTTTTAAGTTCTAATTTTGCAGAATTGAAAATAATTATGAGTAACCATCAAGATGTGAAGCTGACTGGAATAATGATGCCTTTTTAAATAATATTTTCCTAGTAAATGTCAAAAATCTGCATTCTGAGGCATGAAAATAAGTGTCATTAAACACTCTCCTGTGCATTCAATCACTCAAAATCAGGAGACTTTGAAGGCAAAGGAAAAGCAGAAATTATTAAAGTAACCAGCATGATTGAGACAGTTATAAAAGGGGAACTGTCATAAAAGGACCAGAACAATGAAGACAAATTGTAAGACCATTTAATTGTTTTTAAATTTTCTCTTAGGTATTTGTTAACTTTGTTGTCAGCTCTTTACCAAGTTGACAATAAAGTTTGAAAAAAATCCTAATACCACTGTAGATTTATTTCTTGAGTTGAATAATATAATCAAAAATGAACAAGATTTTTCAGTAAATTTTGATTTTGAGAAAACCAGATGACACTGTCATAATAATGAAAGATCATTCAATGTTTTCTATTTCAACATTTCAGAATGTTTAACCGCAGTGGCTATATTTCAATATAGAAAAAATCAGGACACAAAGAGCATTTCTATCTACAGCAATTCAAACATCTTTATTATTCTAAAAAGATCGCAATTATTTAAAACTTATTTTTAAGAACTTTGGAAACAGTGAGTAAGAAAGAATATCTGTATTCCTGGTGGATGTCAAACCATGAAGTCCTTTTCTGATATTCTTATAGGATAGGCACAAGAAGACCTGAAATAAGGGAAAATATTCAATTGAGTGAATAGATCAAGAATTTAAACAATCACAGACAATTAAAACTCATTTGTCTGGTGTTTAATACTGAAGAGCTAAGCTTGGATGGTAGGCTGAATTTACTAGAAGATTGTTTTCCTTGGATACAAAAATATCACTAACAGGACATCAGTGATAGAAATAAGGTTTATCTTTCCAACACTGAAGCAATACAATCTTTGTCAAAGCTGAATAATATTTAGTGTGTTTGCAGTTTTTACAATCTACTGGAATAATGTTAGGAACACGCTCCTGAAATAGTATCAGGGTCCAATTATTTAAGAGATGCTTCTGCCTGAATTAAGGTGTAAACAGGGCCTTATGCCCAAAGACAATGGTATGGATTTTATTTACCAATACCTGAGAGAGAGGGAGAGACAGAAAGACATTATAGTAACCAGCGTGTGAGTTCCAGCAGTGTCCTGATGGCTCTTGTTCTCATCTTCTTGGTGGCAGGGGTCCCCAGAGCGTTCTTCTGGAGGTACCACTTTTGTACAGTCCACATACCAGGTATCCAGAGCCCTACATGAAATTCTCACAACTTGTAATGGCATGTATGTGAGCAGTTGCTTCCTTTCCTCCAGTTTGCCATGGTGGGAATTTTTATCCGAATAGGTTACTCACATCTGCTTCACCAGGCCTGGCACCTTCCTCTCGCTGTCTCTCAGCTTTTCCCACAGTCTGCAGAGTGGAATCTTGTCCAGTGTGCTAATTCCAAACCTTTCATCTCCATATAGGCCTGAAATTAGCACCTTCCTGTTTGCCATCTGAGACTGTTGAGGCAGCTTATCTTGTGGGAACTTCTCCTTTTTCAGTGTTTGAGTCAATCATTGTATTTCTTAAGTGTAAGGGTGATGGCTATCACTAGCACCTTGCCCGATGTGTTGCAGTTTCCATGCAGATTTCTTTTGTTCAAAGGCATGAGAGAATCACTAACTTTTTTGTTCTTGTTTTCTACCCTGATCTACTTTTTATTCATATTCCAGCCTTCCAGTTCCTTCTCTGGTTTTACTCTGCAGAAGCAGTACAAGATCCTGTTACGCAGCAGTCTAAATCACTAGTGACTCTATAGATCTCATGTCTCAAACAGAACCAAGAATGGCAATGTACTTCAGAGAAAGTTCAAAAATTAGAAAGGACAGGTTTGCAATGTCTGGTTTTAATTCAGCATTTTAGTCTGTTTTACATTAATCAGCTCTACCCGTTTACCTTACTTAGATTTAGTACCTTAACTTACTTTCTCAAATGTCCTAAGGTATGACTTATCTCAAATTTTGAATTACAGCAATATTGAATATCATGATTTTGCAAACGTCCTTTTAAAAGAAAATGAAGAAAATCTCTTGAAACTTTCACTGAATTCTCAGGCAATAGTGCTGAAATATTTATACCTTAATTTTCCCTGTATCATTCAATTGGTTTTTTCTAACAAAACATAGGCTTTGTTCAGTAAAGATTTCTGTGATTTCTATCTAAGACATTACAGAAAAATTAACAAAATCTGTTAGAAGTTGCTGGTCGTAATTGCCAAATAAAAGGAGCATAGATAACTCTTACATTTTCTACCAGTTAACTGCCTGCTACAATAATTTAAGACACACAATAAATATACTGTGCCAAGAGCACCATTTGTTGTGAAACATTGTGGAGAGAAGGAATTTACTAAAGGCAATAGATAAACTCATGTCAGGTTCTTTAAGGTGTAGATATTTAATTTAATTGCCTTGTCCTCATGAAGACTTTTAATCAAATCTCTGTTACTCTCTTCTATCATGAGGAGAATTTCAGACTTTTGGGGTTTGTAATTTACTTGTGTTTTTGTCTTCCCCAGAACTGTTCATGGCAGCTTAAATAGGTGATTAATTTTTCCTTTGAGTTGCCATGATTTATTTTCAGCTTGGATTGAGTTTCTTCTTAGCTTGTAGATTAACTACAGTAAAAAAGGTAGCTTGGATTAGCTTTGATTGTTTTTTTAAAGCTCTTTTATCAGCTAGTTCTACTTTCCTTACATCATAGATCATATAAAAAAATATAGGTATTGTAGATTAAAATCTAAAATCACACACCAAAAAAATAAATTAAGACGTTTCTGTCTTGTTTTATATAATTCATTGTTCTGAAGTATTGTAGAGCTTATTCTGAAACTAATTTTGCTCTAGTAAAATCTTAGGAAAAATTCGATTTGGGAAAGTGTTTAAAATAATTTCACATAAGACATTCCTATACTTTTTTTTCTTCAAACAGCAAAAAGTTTATAAAAACTAGGGCTGTTTTTTTTCCTTTTCCAAGGTCTCTTGCATCTTCTGAAAACTATTCTTGGTTGAAGGTATAAAAGCACATTATTAACATGGCATTTATTTTACAATTAATAAATTGTATCATTAACACATTGTCAAAAACATCTGTCTATAAGTTTTTAAAGAGTTAAAGATAGTGAAGTTCAAATTTCATGGATTTCTTGGCATTTTATTTCATTTTTCTGATTCCTTGAGAGCTCAGAATGGAAATACTTGCATTTAAAAATAAAAAATTATTTTTGAGACACTGATGACTTATTTTCTCCCAACACTTTCACTTATTTTTTTTCTTTGAATATATGTATTCGCCAATTAAGCCAATTTTAATTACATCTTGAAATATCCTTTTCGTGTTGTTTACCCATCTCTGCCAAGATTAATGGTATGTTGCAATAAAAAGCTCAGTTTACACAGTAGGAAAAAATGAAGTGTATTATAGTTATAGGAAGCCACCTAAGGGAGTTCTTCTGAATGATCAGAGCTCAGTCCTTGGTCTATATTTTTTTTTTCACTCTGTACCCTGACATTATACCTGTATTTGTAGAATGGTGTCAGTTCTCACTTTGTTCTTATGACTGTTCTGTGCAACAACCTGGACCCGTTTTTGTAGTACACATAGAGTAATGTAGCTCCACCCATTTCACTGCCAGTTAAATGACACATGAGTATTTTTTATATCCATCCATTTATTCATGTTCTTCTTCACTTCTTTATTTGCACTCTGATTGTATTGCAAAAATCAAGCAGGTGATATTTTCAAAATATCAAAAATTTAATTAATATATAGTAGTAAGAGTAATTCTTTCATTATAACATAACCGTTTATGTTCATATTTTATTTAGTTATCAGATTACTTCCTCAATTCTCCCATTCAGAAAACATATACATATTGAAGTCCAGTCTCTCTCCATTTTATTTTCCCTGGTCTGACCTCCATAAATAACTGAGAATCATAGAGCCATTTAGGTAGGAAAAGAAGTTTGAGATTATCAGGTCTAATCATTAATCAAACACTGCCAAATCCACCACTAAACCACGTCCTTAATAGCCACATCTAAATGTCTTTTTAATATTTTCAAGAATAGTGATTGCAACATTTCCCTGGGCATCCTGTTCCAATGCTCAGCCATCATTTCTGTGTGGAACTTTTTCCTACTATTTAATCTAAACCTACCCTTGAGCAATTAGACATAATTTCCTCTTGTCCTCTAGCTTGTTATCTGGGAGAAGAGACCAAAACCCACCCATCTTTCGACAGCCTTCTTTCAGGGAGTTGTAAAGAGCAATAATAATAATAATAATAATAATAATAATAATAATAATACCTTCCTCCAGGCTAAATAACCCCAGCTCCTTCAGTTGCTCTTCATAAGACTCATGCTCCTGATTCTTCACCAGCTCTGCTGCCCTTCTAAGGGCAATTATCTAACCTCTATGAAAAATTTTGTCCTCAAGGCTGATATGCAAGAGAACAATGAATTATCAATACACTGTAACTAAATAGAATCAGGGAAGAAATTATGACAAAAAAGACTAGTGGAAAATTTTACTGAGATTTCAAAAATAATTTTAAACTATTTAAGAATTGATTTCTGGTTCAGAGCCTTTTTCCTTGAACTCATTAACATGGGAGAAAGTGAATCATGGGTCTTAGGTGTGATTTTAGAAAATTGTAGTGAATGTGAACAAAAACCCCACAATAAAAAAGACTGTTTTTCAAAAATGATATGTTAAATTCTCTATATTCTAAGTCAGCTTGGTGACAGTCATGAGAATACTATAGTGGTAACTACATACTAGAAGTAGAGAGGTACACTGATATAATAAATCCTTCTGAGCAATGTAGGTTAATTCCTATTAGCAGTGCACAGATTTATTTTCTTTTTGCTGTAGTTTTTGAGATAAATCAAGTAATTTTGTTATTATTGCAATTGTCCTGTATATAACATTTTATATCTAAGCTATTTAGCCAATAGCTTGGCTATTTCTTAGAAATCCACTTTTTCTTTTTGGTTTAAATTAGAGCAATTTTCAATTCTTTCTGCATTCAATTCTATTCTTTCTGTATAGTTTCTGAGTAATTGACTATCTTGTGACAAAAGATGTTTTAACAGGTCTTATCTACACTGCCATACAAATCTAATTATAAATACATGAGGGAAATGAGGGCCTCTGTTCGTGAGGAATGATGATGTGAAAATAAAAAATCCAGCCGGAAACTGGCAATGGTTTTGCCCGAATACTTGATATTTCCTTGCTATAAGAGCAATGTCAGTCTGGGATATATCTTTCCAATAGGAAAAGTAGTACTGGGAAGCCTGGATAGCCTTGAAATTTGAGCTTGAATAGAGGTCAACTAGTTCCCCAATGTGATTTTATAAAACAGTCTTCCTGGAGCAGATTTCAAAGACTCAGGTGTTCTGGAATACTAAAACTTCATTTTTCAAACAAGCTATTTAGCTAATTACTCTCTTTTTAGAAGAGATTTTTTATTAGAATTGCAGTAATATGAGAAGTGAACGACACCACAGAAATGCAAATACTATTTAAACATTTTGGAGAGGAAAAATGAAATGATGCAACAAAGTTATTTTATAATCTCAGTTTTGCAAGTTCATTTATCTGAATTCTGTTAATAATGCTGTTGTCAGTGATCCTGAATGTCATCACCATTACTTTGGTAACTAAGACTGGCAGTTCTAACAAAAAGGCTGAGAGATTCATGCTTAATGAGACTGAATTTTTCCATCTCTGGAGGTATTCCCTTTCAGGTCAGAACTGAGACACATGGATGGGTTAGTCTACAGGAGTTTGCATTATTGCTTCTAATTAATATTCATTCTCTGGATTTATTAGTGCGGAAATTATTCTTCCAGGCTTTCAATCTGGCAAACCTCATTAGTACTAAAGATTTTCTAGTATGTATAGGATTGTTTTCATTTACTCTCTTGGTAATGTAAGATTGAGCAAAGTTAACACTACAGACAAGAATGTCCTCCCAAAAGGAAATGTTTTCATGATGATTGCAGCTAGAATTGATAAGAGAATCTTAAAATCCTCCTATTCCTTCCTAGTCAATCCTGCAGCTATATCCTGGCATAACTCTTACACATACAGACAATTTAATCTCTCTTTTTAGTTATTAGATACCAAACAGTGACCTATGATATTATTTATCTGCCCAGTACTGCCCTATGATTCCCACAATTGCCACCTTCTAGCTGTTGAGGATCTCAGCCACACATTCCTCTCCCACAGCCTTTACAATCTAGTTTCACGCATTTTGTAAAGCACCCCTGAGTCATTGCATGCTTCACTCAATTTACAGTGTTCTCAGTACAAACTTACTCCATGCAAATGTATTGAAACTGTTCATGGTACATTTACCTGGTTGAGAAAAATTTCAGCAAAAATATTTTGAAAAAGTAATTAAATACATCAATTCCAATTCAGTTCTGTCTTTAACATGTATTTTTTTTTTATCCCTGAAATGTCTATAGTAGACAGAATGGGATCAGAGATAAAAATCCTACCTCATTTCATACTTTCTCCATATTAATTTTACTGATCTAGAAGTGCTTAAGAAGAGGTATGGATGCACACCTCTTAAAAGCCTAAGAAGTTAGAGGTGACTGGTTGCAGCCACAATTAGAAAACTAGGAGAAAAAATATTTCACTGATCTCTGAGGCTTTGGCAATGGAATGAAACTGGTTGACAACAGATGTCCCAACGAATCCTAGTAAACCACTTCTATTCTTAGTACTGAGAGCACTGTGGGAAGCAAGCAGCTGTTGTGAATTTACCTGTGTGACCTGGCAGTCAATTTTCAACAGAAAATCAAAGCAAGTATCCTCAAGTATCCTCAAGATAAACACTACCAATCACGGATACCTAATGTCAGCTTACTGGCTTCATCTCTTCAACTATCCTGTTGTAGCAGTGACCAGGATCCCCTGTGTAAAGCCAGACAAGAGAGGAATGAGACAGAATTTGTGAATCCATATTGAATTGCAGGGAGAAATGTCCTTACTGGTCTAAGGTGGTGCCTGGCTAAATCTGACATATGTAGTATCTGAATGGGTTTGTTTTCATCTCACCTGCTGACAAATCCTTTCTTCTTCCATCATAAAGTAGTACAAGTGTATTAAAAAGGACACCTATTCATCTTGTCTGCTACTATCTTTCTGTGAGTCATCTTTATGTATATTTTACTTTCTGATGAAACTGCAGGATGCGTAACAGTCCAGTGACAGTGGATAAAATCATTCAGTGCTACTATGTGCCATACTTATTAATGTGCAAGGGTATTTTAATGCATGAGGAACACCACTCAAGTTGCCTCTCATAAGAAGTAGGATACCATTCACTGCATTTAAGCTTCAGCATAGGAGTAATGACATATTGACAGAATGGAGTAAATTATTTGTGTATGTTGGGTTACCTCAGGATGTCTCTTTGAATGGGATTGTCTTATTGCATCTTTTTCCTTCCTTCCTTCCTTNGCTTATAAACTATGAGAAGTTTAGTTGTAAAAGCAAAACTGCCTCTGTCTTAGCACTGACTGTGCCAGATGCTTCCTAGTTTTCTATTTGATCCCAGTGGGGGGAGAAAAAAGTAAAAGAGTCATGCAAGATAGCAGTAGCCTCATTGTAGCTTTCCACTGTATTTATTCTTTCAATTATACCTTGAACTTTGCTGGTTTTATCTGAAAATTAAAAGCATTTACACTGCCTTTATTTGTTGTATAATGCCCTAGGGATTGCATTATAACAAACACATTTGAGAAGAGAGTGCCGTTCAAAGTAAGATCTAGAGCTCAGAGAAACAGTGGAGATTGATAGAATATGAGGTTTTGATAAAGTCAAGGCCAAACATGAAAAGAGCAAAGTATGAAGGAAATCAGCTGAAGAGTCAGTGTCAGTGTCAGCCTACAGCCTACCTGCAGTCTGTGTTGCATCTGGATTTCCAGTTGTGCCAGTTAAATAAGATGGTTTAAAAACTTAAGAATGGACTAGAATTTTCTGCCACTTCTCAGTGCAGGAACTTCCACTAACCTGTACAATTGTTGTTCATGTTAATTCATAAACATTTCCTTTAAACATATCACTTAATCACCTATTGAAAATCAGCGAGTCAGTGAAGGAGAGAAAGGTAACCCTTAAGGAACAAACACAGGAAATGATGTTATGAAGCTCCACAGACAACTGAATGTCTCCATGAACTGTGAACGACACAACTGGACAAGACCTGGGCACTGCTTCCTTTATCCATTCTGTTCTCAAATCTTCTCAGATATGGCCATCCCCCTGCGCTCCTCTCCCCTCCCCTGCCTTCTCTATTTCCCTTTATTGTCTTCATTGCTTGAGAGGGCATTGAAATATTTTTGTATTTTCCGATGTTTCCTGACTATTCTTGAACCTGGTCATCTTTGATGACACAGAACAAATTAAACTTTCTGCTTCTTGAGTCAGTATTGAGTAATTTCAGTGCACATTGTATGACATTTTCCCTGCATGTCTACATGGCAGCTCTTCATATGTGACAGGAGGTGCTCACATACTAAAAATCTCATCTGCCCAACTGACAACCTTTTTGTACTGTATCTGTTACTGCTGAACTTAATGCTTTGTCTTTGTGGGCCATTATTCTCTTTGATTCCTGTTGCTAAGAAGTGGCTGTAGTAACCAAGCTGTTTATGTACTTGTGCTTTGAAAGGAAATCAGAACTGTTATAAGTCTTTATTGCTTAAATCCTTCTGTGTAATATCATTCATGTCCCCTCATAATAGTGAGGATTATGGGATCTAATCATAACTCTATGGGCATGAATTTCAGCCTTGATATATCTTGTAGCTGAAGTGCGTAATGTCTAAGAAGCATTCAGCTCCTGCTGTGCTCAACATCTGAGCAACAAGAGAAGTCTTCTCATAATTCATATTACTATTGTTATCATTATCAATATTAATACTTCATTACTTTAATGTTCAGGTAATGATTCTTTTTCAATATACAGTTTCTGTCATCATGGAGTTAATGTTTTTTAATCAAATAAGGGCTTCTTTCTCATCTGCTGATTTTGGTATAATTAAGTAGTATATTTATCTTCGGATGTTTTACTGCAGAAATGTGGCAGGCAGTCAAGTATGCCATTTAGGAACATTAAATAATTCACTCCTCTGAAATTTTATCTAACAGAAGTAATTTTGAAACCCATTAGAATGGGCTTCATCAATAAATAAATAGCATATCAGCCAGTTTCCTATTATGCCAAAGTAACAACGTTATATTTAAAAATGTTCAGATATATCTGCTTTCTGAATTTCACACATCAGAGATCTTTATGCTTCTTCATAACCTAGACTGAATTTTAATTTATTACATTTCTTAAAAACAGAGTGCTTTTCCTATGCTTTGTCATCACAGACTCTTCTGTGACTGTTAGAACTATACAATTGCCATTTACAAATAGCCTATGTTTTTCATTAAAATCAATATTGGCAAAACCAGAAACCTAACTATTATGGAGCCCCAGACAAAATGATCAGAAGCAACTTTGAAAGGCTAGCCAGTCCAGTCCTTCTTCACTAGGAAAATGTTTTCATAAACTTTCAGTGGTGCTCCTTTCAGTTATGGATTTCCCCCTGGATCATTACTGAAGCAAAACTGGACTTTTCAGCAATCTGTCCTTGTCCTCCTCAGACACACACACTCACACACACACTCACTCACACACACACACTCAATTTGAACCAGAGTTTCAGAAGTTGTGAAAGAGCTATATTTATTCTGAGCAGGACCACAGCTTGATATCTGGAGCCTAAGCCTCCAGGATATGCTGTGGCATTTATATGCCCTTGGTCAACATACTTCTTGGAAAGGGAATGACAGAGTCAGATACAGCACTTCCCCACCCACCTATGATTCATTTTCTTTCTGCCTATCATGACAGTATATGTAAGAGAATCTAAGTGGAAGCTGGCTAGCCTATCTCTTTCTTTTCACTGGGAGATGATTTCATCTGTGTTGAGAGAGGGGCAGCTCTTCTGTACAAGAAACAAATAAGGGAATGAGGAGTATGTGACCATTAGTCCTGAGATGAACATATATTGTCAGAAATTTAAATATCATCATCAGAGGAGAAAACTGAATTAAGCTTGTCTACTTAAAACTTGTCTTCTACATTGTGCTTCACCAGAAGAAGCCCAGGTCTAGGGTATTACTTTACAAGTGTTTGCAATATGAAGCTGCATATCAATGGTGAGCAGAAACATCTTTTGAAGGTAGAGTGAGAATTCGTAAGGTAAAAGGCAGATAGTAAACTTTGTTCACAATTTTCACCTCTCTACCCTATCAAAATTTTATACTATACTGATCTTTTTGAAGATTAAGTTCCTTTACGTTTATCCTTAAAAACGGTGGCTCATCAAAATTACAACATTCCTTTAAAATAAGAGTAAGCTTTTGGCACCTATGACACATAATCTTGTATTCCTGCAGTAATACCTAGAAAACTGAAATGTGCTGAAATTTCTTCCTTTCCCAAACATGATGGTAGGTTTCAAGAATCTGGTTGTGGATTTCTGGGACTTGTACATTTTTGTAGGAAATTGAATAACAATTTTTAAAGTTTGTAGCAGTATCTTTGAAGTAAAGCAATACTCTGCACATTCTGAACTGACAAGAACAAACTGGGTTGTCACAGCTTTTATTAGCCTTTCTCCTTGACAGCACATCTTACTGGCTGTTAGGCAACCTCCAAAATAATTTTGTGCATGATCTGAGATGTGATAAACTATCTCTCCCTGTTATTGATGTTCTTTCTCTGCTCAGAAGAGTGGTATTAAATTAGATGGAATCTGAAAGGCAGGTTATTCTTTAGCAGTACTAACACTCGGAGTGTCAAACAGTGCAAATCATGAGGTATGAAGAAGAGCATAACAAAAGGGAGTAAAAAGCATATGCATGGGAGAGAAGATTTGTTGATTACTTAGTAAAATCTCATGCAGCTGCTGGTGACTTGTTTCTGTGGAGCCACTGAAAAAGGTATGAACTCTGAAGAAAATTGAAATTACGCATTGAATGGTGTTTTAAAGTAAAAAAAGAATCTATAGAGCATTCAGGCTTTTTACTGGGGACAGCTGATATACATTGGCTATACAAAGGTATATATTGTAACTTAATGATCAGTAATCTCTATTGCTGTAAATCAAGTGTTCTTTGCAGACTCAAATTGATTTCCTTCTTAGAGAGAAAGTGAGGGGAGGAATATAAGGAAATTGATTTACCTCCTGTCTTCTATTTTTTGGATGGCAGTAATATTTCTTCCCAAATCTTCACAATTTTACTCTCCACTTGTAAAACCTGTTAATAAAGCATTGCCTTAGCGATTTTCAGAAAGAAGATTTGCAAATGACCTGCAAGTTACCATAATGTGCCGGATATTTTTAAATTGGCCATGCTTTACTCCTACACTGAGGTCTGTGATTAGTTGTGCTTTCACCGCGGCTGTGCCATCCTTGTTGTGTTGGTAAATACCTTTAGACCTACGTGGAATATACCAATCAATGTCACTCTGCTAATGTGGTTTATGCCAGCTTTCGCAGTGATATGCATCAAACCAACAATCTGCCTCGCTTGTAAGCTTATCTCTTTACACATAAGCATGTTTTCCAGAATTAGCATGCGTGAACTTCTCACATCTGCACTACCTGAGTTTCATATCATCAAAATTTCGTATTCCAGAGAGCATATTGCACAAATAGTCTTTGAGAAACTAGGACTCATTCTATCTGATGGATTGGGGCAGTGAAACTAGTGTTGCCAACTCTGAACTCCTGGAAAGACCAGAAACACACAGTTTATGGTCACAAATATTTGCTTCAGTGAATCTGATCCAGCACTTCTGTAGCTGATAAGCTAAGATGTGATATGTCATGGTTTGGGTTTTTTTGTTTTTTTTTTATTGTTTGAACAACAATTCAATTATGAGATTATAATACCAATAATTCTGCTAGGAAAGTAGAGTTTTTCTTCCTTAATTATTACTGACAATGTGATATGTTGTGCCATTTTTTTTTTGCAACGATCTCTAAAAAAGAGTTTTTGTTAAAACAGTTAGCTTCATATAGCTGAAAAAGCTTCCCAGCTGCAATTAAAAAGGACAAATGAAATTTTAAGGACATGATTTTTTTTTTTTAATTGTAATTTATTTTTTAATCTAAAATTTTGTTTTCTTTGTAAAAGTCCTAGGAATTCCAGGTGTAAATACAACTAATCTAACCTATTAAAATATGGTTTACAGGTCAAACTGTTTCCCATTATGGCACTATTTTTTATCACATTAAGAAAAAGACCACAGAAATATTGTAAACGCAACAGTGATTGAAAATGCCAAAAAAATCAAAACATGATTCTTTCTATGGCCTATTCTTGCTAAATTTCTTTCCGTGTTTCTGTATTAAAACAGTCAAAAGAAAATAGATCTTACTTTACTGCTTTTTGTAGTTAAGCAATTAATTAGAAATATCCACAAAATTCTAGAGCCATAAATATATCTTTTAAATACAAAGCCATTTATATTCCCAGTCTCTGTGACTGTAATATATACTGAGTTGATATGGAAATGTACACGACTTCCTAAATACTTCTGTTTCCTCTTTCTGTCTTGATGGGTTCAACAGAAAATTCCAAATCTTCTTTTAGGATTTATCTAATTTAATATATTTGTTTGAAGATCAGTGTGTACATGTTTATTACAAAGATATATCCCCTGTAAGATCCAAATTTTCTATAATGTTAACCTTTTCTTTGAGCTGTGTAGGCAAATCAGCAAAATACCAGTTATTTGGGAGAAAATTTTGAGGAAAAACAAAGTCTTCAAATTTCAAAAGCTATAATTCTCATGTGCAATAATACAATACTCCTGTACTGAAGGGTTTTGACAGCCTGATCCTAAAGTCTGGGCAAGCCAAATTGCCAGTATATTCGTCTTAAGCTCAAATATTCAGCACTCTGAATGTATCCAAAATGGGAGGTTCCCTTGGCTGTGCAGTGGCTTATGGAAAGGCAGCAGAACTGGTCATAAAGGCAGAGTTAGGTACCCTGAAGGACAAGCTGGTAAGATAAATGGGTTCTAGAGTGATTGAGTGCTACTCAGTGGGTGCATCTTTCCTCTATTCAGTAGGCTTGCCTATCCAAAATCATCACTTCAATGCATTTTTGCTATGATTTCCTGCATGAAGCTAGGCACAGCTTCTAGCAGTATCTTAACAGTGAATACACAATTAACACCTGACTAATAAGCAAATTCAAACAGCCTGAAAGATCATGTGTAGAAAAATGTACCTCTATACTATATGTATTCATAAGAGGGCTCTTCATAAAGCCAAATTAAAAGGAAGCAAATTGTTTTTAACAAGGCATTTTGCAAGCATGTGCAAAGTCACTGACTTGTAGTATATTTTTAACAGATATTAAAGAAATGTGTCTTAAGTGAACTCTTTTTCATGACCACATTTGCATTTTAGTGTGTGTTCCTACTTATGAAGTAAAACAATGGATGTTTAATGTATTGCAGTTCTACAGATGCATCCTTGTAGCTCTCTTATATTCCTGTAGTTAAAATTCCATTACCAGTTCTAATGTGATCTTCTAATGTGATCTTTTGTTAACAGAACAAAATGTCTAATATGCTGTCAATTAAAATAAAAACAAACTCAGTAAAAAATGTAATTGAATTCACCAGTTACAAGCAGATTATTCCCATCTCTGTGGTTTTTTCAGTAGTTTGCATAAAAAACCAAGTATAATAGTAGAGCTCCACTGTTAATATTTTTTGCCCAACAATTTGAGCAGTTCTTTTATGAGGGTGAAAAACAGTTGTCATACTCTGTTGTGTGATCCTGCTTATGTATGAGAAGTATAAATGCCTTTTATTTCCAGGAATGCCAGAAGAACGAGAAGGCACTAGGCAGTTACTGACTTTGATCAACTGTTAATAATGTCATCTCTGCCTGCTGCTTCTCTTCTTGTTTACAATTGTTTCTTCATGTTTTTTAGTGCCTTTCTCTACCACACAAAGATTTTATCCCTTATAGAAATCACTCTTATGGTGTGTACATTTTAGGAAATGTACTGCCTTGTACAGTATTATCCTATCATGTTTATAAATAGGTTTTATTGCTGTAAGTTCATTATCTGAAAAGCAATCAAAGTACTTTGTGACTTTAAAGAGGAACATGAATTATTTTCAGATCAAAGTTAATTATATTTTTCATGCATACACTATATAGCACATATATATTTCATTTACTTATTGCATACTTCATATATTTAATTATTGCATATTATGTAAAATACAATAATGTTAATAATTATATAAAAGATATTGTAATATTTAATATGTTTGTAACAATCATAATATGGTATTTATAAATTAATAGTAGATACATTATTATATATGTTGTTATAGATCATATATTAATATATTATAAACCCTAAATTCCCAAGGTTCTATTCACAAGAGATTCATGGAAGCATATGAATTTTTTTGTCAGATACTTAATACTGTAGAACACATACACAAAAAATAAATTTATAAATAGTAGTCTCTGATTACAATATTAAATATTTGAACAGTAATTTAGTTAAAAATGTAATATGATTGACTGTGACTCTTTAAAAACCCTCGCAGTGTTTCAGAGGAATAGAAAAATGTGAGCTTTAGCCAAAAGATAATTAACTATTCAGAACTTAAACGAGGCAGCTATGTTTTCTCTTTCTATATTTTTCCATATTTCTTCCTCTTTCTCTAGGTTTATTATAATTTTTATTGTCCTCTGTTACATATTATTTATGCAAGAAATAGTATGTTGTAATTTTGGAGTGTTCAGCTACTAGATAATGATGTGTACTAAACACTTTCACTCTTCATTTTTTCATCCTTTTTTTTTATATCTGTGACTTGTGTGTTTCGAATGCTTTTATTTTAAGAGAGAAACAAAGTAGCATCTGTTTTCAGGGAAATGTGGTTCTCCTTTTTCATTCATCTATGTTAAGAACAAGGAATTAGCCATTTAAACTCTGTCGTAGGTGGCCTTTTTTGTTTTTTTTTATATTTTAGAGTGATACATATGCTTTCAGCAGATATCCTCAGCATCTTCCTCATTTGCATTGGTCTGTTCCAATGCAACCAGAGGCTTGGAATTCCTCTTCTATGAAAATAAATGTTGTGATTGGATGTAATGTGCTTTGGTTTTGGTTTTTTTTTTTTTTTTTTAATAAATGATAATGCATATTATTTCGTTATAAGTAAATAATTGTTTCACAAATGTTGCACAAGTGGCTAGATTCAATAGACTCTTAACTTGTAGAGAAGTAAATCAAGGAAGAAAAGACTTTAAAGCATTTGTTTGGAAGGTTTCAAATATGAGATTATATATTTCAAAAAAAGAGAAGGTACAACTTCATAGGTGCAGAAAGCAAGAGGCACACAGAACAGTTTCACCAGGAGGTGAGGAAAAGAGATTCAAGTAAAGAGTGCCAATCCATATATGAAAATAACTCATTGTGGCTTTTTCGCTGATTGTATTGAAACTGATTAATTCAGGTCTATTTTTCAATTTAATTATTAACCCTATTTGTGCTATGGAATGACAAAAAAGTTGGGTTTTTTTTGTTTTGTTTTTTTTTGTTGCAATGTTGTGCATTGCATTTCCAGGAGATTCATCTGAGTTGCCAGTGCTCTTTATTAGGGCTGCCAACATTGCTGCTTCCTTTGGAGTCTTTCAGGCTGATGGAACTCAACACCTTTCTTCTTTTCCTGTGTGCTAAGCATGGGCATGGGTCTTTCTGGTATGGTGGTTTAGTCCTGGCTAACAGACAAATGCCCACTCAGTTACTTCCTCACTCCTCTCCTCAGAGGAATATGCACAGGAAAGAGGATGAACACAGGAAGACCACTTAGCAATTGTCATGGGGAAAACAGGCTCAACTTGGGAAAAAATTTATTTACTTGAGCAAAATTTATTTAATTTATTGACAAATAGAGTCAGATGGTGCAAAACACCTGCTCCCTCACCCTCCATTTTTTCCCACCCTGAACTTCAATTCTTCACTCTCAATCCCTCTACCTTTTTCTCCCAAAACAACACAAAGGGATCATTGAGGCTGGAAAGAACATTTGGAGATCCTTTAGCTAAATATACCACAAACTTGTGGAAAGAGGAAACTAATTACTGAATCAATATTTGGTGCCTGTGAGTCATAAAAAAAAACCCACGATAGAACACAAACAATTACAGGGGGGCAAGGGGGAGAAGAGTGTGAGCTATTCTTGCATGGGTGGGGTTTTGGGAGTGGGATGGTATTTTGGACAGGTGGTTGACAGGGAAGGGTGCTATTCTGAAAATATTTACAGCTCTGTTCTTCTATTTGGCATCTTTTTCTGCTTGTATTGTCCTAGCACCATGCTGACTTCAGCAGCCACACAATGCTTTCAGTTCTTGCAGAAGATCTGCTTTGCTCTGTATGGTGTCATCTGGAACAAGACACTGATTTTTTTAGAGTATCCACCCACGAGTATGCCTTCTGGGCTGAATTATTAGAGGCTTAGACACTAGTGCAGTAGGAGAAAAAGAGAAATTGAGAGCAGAAAGTTGGAGACACAGTGAAATAGAATGTAACTGAATGGTAAATAAGTAACATAGCTAAATCTAAATAGTCATGTTTTGCAGATATAGTGGAGAAAAGCAGAACTGGGAAGCCAAAAGTTCTTGGCTTTCGTAATGAAGCATTTCTGGTGCAGCATCATCCTGACGATCAGGAAGAAGTTGTTGATCTCAAACCGTCTGGTTCTTAGGGACATAGCTGGCACAGTGCTGACCCTCCAGTCTCAAGCCATGCTGGGAGTCAGCTGTCAATGGTTCGAAAAAAGATTTCATACCAATTTCTGTGCATTGTGATATAACAAGTCATCCTTATACAATCCCTGTCAGCATACAACCATGAGTACTGTGAAGTGGCAAAGCAAACCACTTTCCCGCTTTCCCACTTTCCCTCATCTGATATAATTAATATGTCTGTAACTGGGGCCAAAAGATTACATGAAATGAGAAAAGAACACAATTCAGATTAATGTTGCCATGTTTTAGTAATAGAATTTTTTTTTACCAACAAATCCAGTTTGGATGGTTTCACTACACAGTTTCATAATTCCTTGTTAACAATATATTTTGTTTATTCATTCTTTGCTCATCCATTGCAGTGACATATCATTCATGTTGTTATATCCTCAAGAAACCTAGTCCTTCATCAATATCAGTTTCATACTAAGCGATTGTAGATATTTTCTTGACATTGAATGTATAACTTTTGGCATGTTTCCAAATAATTTAATAATGATTTTTGATTATGCTAACTATGTATAAACTGACTATATATAAGCTGAACTTTTTTAATAATCTTAAGTGTTTTCAAGGACTTTTCAATTATGGCTGAATTTTACAAGTTATTGATGTAATAATTCACCTACATAATGTTCATTCAGGTGAATGAGCACAGATTAGTTATATTTAAGTCACCCATTTTAGAGGTTATCAACTGTGCGGGAAATTTCCTTGAATAATCGTTTGAGACAAAGTTGCTGAAATTGTCAATGAACATTTCTCACAACTAATTGCTTAATAGTTGTACTTTATGCTTAATTGTAATATTCCTGCTGTATGCAATAAAAAGCATGGACCCACCATCACTTGTGGCACTTCTCCCAACATACGGATACAATGTCTGAAGGTATTTTCACATATGATAGTATCAAAGACATGTCTGAATTTCCATTCATTATGGATTTTACAAATACAAGTAGCTAGAATTTCCCTGGCACAACCTCCACTTAACTGCTAGATAAGGACTAGGGAGAAGGGAATAGACAGTTTAAATTCATTTTCTCTGTAATCCTAGGTTTCAGTCACTATCGTCACTGTCCAGAAACTTTCTGGGTTTTATTCTCAAAGAAGAATTCTTTCCCTTTTTGCTGTAGGTGTCATGCAATTAAAATGGGAAACATTTCTCTGGAATGGAGTAAGTACAATGTGTTAAGTTACCACTGTTTCTACATTTGAAATCTAAATTTTCAGCAAGTGTAATGAGGTTGCTGATATATATTACTAGAGGAGAAAACAATTATGACTGATGACCTCCCTAGGGCAACCTGCAAATGGGGAATCAATCAGTCAAAACTACTGGAAAAAGGAAAATGTTTCTTCTCCTATTCTCAGGAGGATCTTGCACAGAACAGTAAAAAAGGAGAAAGAGACAAGTGTCATCAGCAGCAGCCCTTTTTTTTTTTTTTTTTCTAACCAAGTTGGCTCATTTTAAATTGATGAGCCAGTTTCTCTGTTTTTTACTTTCTTCTTTCACAAAAGTATCTCCAAAACAGAGGGACCACGGTGCTGCCTGTGCCGTACTGCAGGTGGGAGAAGGAAGATAAATGCATAACAACACAAAGTTTTAGATAAGAAAGGAAAGGTATGGAATATATGTGATATAAAAAGGTAAATTGTCTGGGGTGCAGCAAACACACATTTAAAACTGTGGTGATCATGACACACATAACTTTCCATTTTCTTTAAGCATTATGACAGATTAACTCTTCTCCTTAATTAGCCTTATAGCATTCCATTTTCAATGAAAATAAATGCAATAAATAGGAGCATGGACTTGAAACGAGCCACAGATTTTTGCCAACTTCATTCCTGTACTTAGAAAAACTGATATAATGAAGAAACAACACACTGATCACTATATTTAGGTTTCTAAGGTAAGTTGGTCTGAGTCTAAGAAGTCACTTTTGCCTCTCAATGTTTTCAATAGTGTGAAATTCAGGTGTACTTAATCTTGCCTTTTCTTATTTTAAGCATCAAAGATGCATAAAACAAAATATTCTGGAGAAAGCTTTCCTCTCAGGTGTCAAAAAGAAAGCACTGGGACAATCTGACTTAGTCTAACTTTTAAATGTCTAAGTGTACCGTGGTGTGATTCACTCCACATCTTTCAAGATGTCTCAGCAGACATCAAGTTTTCTTTTCAGCTGATTATTTCATTATGCACATTAAATCATTACCATGGTAAAAAAAATCTTAGAATCATTAAAAAAAGTATCACCAGGTTTCAATTCTGGGGAAAAAAATAGCCTGTTAGGAGTTATTACTCGACTCCAAATGGGATGAAATACAAAATGCTAAAACTTTAATGTTTCCCTTAGATTGCACAGGACTTTTGTTCCAGGGAAAAAAAACTGAGGATGTGTTAGAGTAGACTATAAAAAGTAATTCTCTTGCCCTACAAAAATACATGCAGCAATAATCTAAATCCCTATCTCTAAAGCCTTAACAAATTGAACACAAAAATAATTTTTTCCCTCACATTGCAGGATTACAAGTTTATTGAACCCTAATAGTTATCAATCTTCTTGTTTTAGTCAGCATGATAATTCTACTTGTTGATCTTGGCATCTTGGCATGTAATATAGCTCTTCCAGGTACATGATAATGAAAGGCTTCTCTATCTTACTTTTGCTATATTTTTTTTTTAATTTTGCATTCCAAATATAGTACCAGTGCATTTATCTCTGTATGGTAGTGCAAAAATGTAATTTATTTGACTCAGGTTTTGATTTATAACTCTGTACTACTTCATTGGATTTTTTTTCTTATCATGAAACTTGGTTGGCTGTAGCAAGAATTCCTATTGTTACCAGAGACAGTCAGAGGTGCAAAATAGAAAAGTCATACACTAAACAAAAGCTCAGATGAGATATAGCAAGAATAAAACTTGCTTTTGGGACATAACAAAGTAAACAATAATATATTTACTCTGTGCCGCATATTGTCTTTTTATTTCTGTAGTGTTTCTTTCCCTTTTGGTTTTTTTTCCATTTTACATAAAAGGAAATCAAAATAAAAAATGCATAGACAACAAGTTTGAATCCTCTAGCAAAAAAGCCAGCAGATGTATTTCATTTGGAATTTTAAAGTCAAGTCGAAAAAGAAAGTAAAGACAAAATTTCTGTGATTATTTTGTTGGAAGCTCCATCAGAAGGACTTCATAAAATGATATATTTTAGATTAAAGTTTACTGCATTTTTTTTAAGCCTGTACTACTTTCAGCTTTCTTGCACAGCTGAAGTAATAGTATGAGGATACTCTAGACTGGATATATATATAGAGGTATGGACACAAGTTGCCTTGCCTTTCTTTTTTTTTTTTCCTGGTTGATATTCCTATCCCACTAACAATAAGTTTCCCTTCTTCTGAGTATAGCTGAATGGCTGTATTGTCTGCTATTGTTGTCCATTATTACAAAGCTGAATCTCTGTTTTTGAAATGTTTGAATCAATATGGATATATCACATGAAGTTTAAGAGCTGCTTCCACTGTGATTAATAAAATCAGAGCTTTCTGAAATGTACTATTCTCTGTGCAAATCATCAGATAGCAAATGGAGAGAAAGTGGCAGCACTATCTGCCATGTTGCAAGCAGCATCAAATAGAGGTGACTAAAGAGAGTGAAAAGCAATTTATTTGCTCATCTCCCCTCCTTCTGTTGAGCATAGTTGCTGGTTCAAACTATGCAACTAGAAGAATTAGTTAAAGCAGCGTCTCTTCTCACTTATATTTCTGTATAAATTTTTGGTTGTTGTGTTTAGACTGAAATTTGACATGGTGAAACCAGTAGGAATGAGCACCTTCCTTCTTTTCTGTTCCCATTGAACTTCTGTTATTTGTTTATTATTTAAGATAGGTCAGTCCTCTTGAATTAATGGCAAATGACTACAATTAATACAGACCTCCTTGGAATTTTACATACATGAAGTACTAGGAGAAGTTTGCCTAATGCCTTAGAATACTGGAAGAAAGAATTAACTGATCTTGGAATTTATTATCATGAAGAAAAGTTTTCAAGCACACAGGAATCTTCCCAGGAGTAGCTTGTGCAATTAACTACAGAAGAAAGTCAGGATGGCATTTCAGGTAGGTCTGAAATTAGTTCTTTCTTGCCAAATGTGCATTTGTGCTTGCACATTTTAAATTCTGTTAAATTTTCCTAGGAATGTAAAGCTATGCAGTTCTCAATTCAAATGTGGATAGCAGGATTTATTGCAAATAATCTTGATTAATGCTGATGATCATATCAGGAGGCATTTTTAGAAGGGACATTTTTGGTTGCTCTATTACAGATATTACCACCACATCGTTGTTAAGAAGCCTATTGACTAGAGAAATGGTTGTGAGAGAGTGGACATGAGAAGCAAAGTAAATGTTGACCTCAGATTTGGTTCAAGACTTGAGATTCAAGGGAAGGTTTCTGTTGACATAAGAAATGAGAACATAGCTATTCATATGGTTTATGATGAGCAGTAGCATTTTAAGGCTGACTGATATCCTTGATGTGAAGCTGGAGGTCTTAAATTTAAAATCTGTCAAGGAGAAGGTTAAGGCTTATGCTTTATTAGGTGTGAGGACAAGATGGTACTAGAAATTATTATATGTACAAATAGTGAGACTATGCTTGTCTGTCCCATTGAATGTGTTTATCTGCATAATTTTTGCATAAGTCTGACACCATGTTTTAGGGTAAAATAAAACGTGCCAGCTATTTTTTTCAATGACAAATGGCACAAAAGTTGTCAGAAAAGAATTAAATAGTGTGACAAAGGTCATCAATTAAACATGAATATGTAACAAACCTTTGAAATTCCTTGGTTTTGTTTTTTGTTGTTGTTGTTGTTGTTGTTGTTGTTTGTTTGTTTTGTTTTGTTGGGTTTTTTGTTTGTTTTTTTGTTTTGTTTTTGTTTTTGTTTTTTGTTTTTAGTTACTGTTGTGGGGTTTTCAGTTGTTTTTTATTTAGGCTTTATTTTAAGAGTATCACACTATTTTTTCCATTAGTTGTCACTGAGTTATGGATATATAGAAATAAACATATAAGAAGTGAGCTCTCCATATCCATATCATGCACTTTTCACAATAGCAGACTCATTGATTTAAAAATTTCCTAAAAATTCTTTTAGGGGCACAGCATATGTAACTTTCACTGTCCATAATTAGTTAGTTTCATTCTTTCATATAATTAGCATTTTTCACTGGTAGAATGCCAAGTAGTTGTGCTGAAAATTAAAATTGATTAGAAAAGAGGATAAAATATCTGAGCTCTTCAGCCATGCAGCTGTCAAATCTGAAAATTTGTTGGAAAGTATTGTACAATTTCTGCATTTAAAATAAATAAACAAAACAATGTTGTTTGCATTGTCATCTTTACTGCTATCTAGATGAACAGTTATTTCAGTTATAAATCCCCTTCAACAACAATAGCTATTCATTTTTGTTCATTAAAATAAAAAAGCTTAAATAACATATGATGTGACACTTGGATTTTTCTATAATTGCATTTTTTTTCATGAGGGACAATGCATATGCCAGATGTACAAAATAATAGGATTTTTTTTTATGAGTTTGAAAAAGTATTGCTATAAATATAATGCATGCCTATGAGTGTTTTGGTTTGTCATCTATGTGTGTATAAATACATGTGTGAGAGTATTCTAAACACGCTTATGTGTGCCTGTTGTCTGTTCATGTCTTTTCAAACTACTGTGATAATAGACCCTGGTATATATTTAAGGCTTTGTAAATACAGCTTTGAAAGCAGTTAGCTGGACAGGTGGCATAACAGCTGAAAGGTGTTGTTATAGGATGTGAACAAACAAGTGTTCTTCAAGTTGATACTTAAAATCATACTCTAATGGTATATTGTCTTAAATGCTCTGAAAAAGCTGTGGTAGCTATTATTTTATAGTTCTTTCTTAGTGCTTCAGCCTTCTCATCAGTGATTCAGAACCTTAGGTTGCATGTCAGATTGTAGAAGTGGTGAGAACAGCAATGAGTTTAAAAATCTGAGCTCACATTATCTATGTAGTGGGTAGTCTTCCAGTATACAGAGCCTCTGCCCTGAAAAACCACACAAGAACTATAAAAAGCTGTATCATTCATGCCTTAATGGACTGTAAGACATCAGAATAACAGCATTAAACCCAGTATGCTTCCTGAGAAAATGTTTTCAGCCTTCACTGGTGGAATTAGTTCCTTCCACTGGCAGAGGAAGCTGCCCGTAAACTGCAAATTTCTCTTTACTTTTTATAACAGACTTGTGGTTGTGATAGAGTGATGGAAGAAACATTACAGCAGTATATGGCTACATTTTCCATCACTTTCACAGCAAGAAACTGGAAACTTGAATTCTGAACTTCTTTTCAGAATAGACTGCAGCAAGCCAACTTTGCTCCTTCCACACACATTTGGTTTTGAGTGTGCCACACACAGACTGCTTAGTTTTGATATTTGTCCCTTAGCCTGAAAGGATAAGCTAAAGAGGTATATCGATATGGGATATCATGGAACAAAGTGTAAGATGAATGCATTATGCTTTAAGAGCCTGTGTAAATTTGAAATCATTACTGTTCCTGTTCATCTGTGTTGTTTTACCCACAGATAATTGTAGCAGGCATTTGGGCAGTCCTTAGAAGTACAAAACTCAACAGCTAAACTAACATTAATTCTCCATTTCAATGGTAAAGAATTTAACATTGTTTTGATTTCATTTGGGAGTGGTCTAGATGTAATTTTAGATATCCTGCAAGAATAGATAATCTCTGACAATAAAAACTAGTTCTTACTTATTTCAAATAGCTCTAAAGTGTTGTTTCAGAGTCTCCTAAAACTTCAGTTGTTTTTTTCAGCCTTGGCTGATATTAGCAACTCAGATAGATGTGGAAAATGTACTTGGAATATTTTTAATCCTAAATTCATTTTTCTCTGGTGAACTTTTTTTGACTACATATTAAATGATTCACTAGCTTATCAGTAACAGTATCTTAGCTTCACTTCCTACCTCATGTGCTCATTTCAGAAGCTCCCCAAACAAGTAACTACTGTACAATATGTCCAAGTATACCTGTCCTACACTCTGTGCACTTATTTCTCACCACATATATGCAGATGTGAAGCTGCTCTGTTCTCAAATGGGGAATTCTTTGTGATGTACAGTCTTTGACTTTCCCTGAGACATTATTGTCATGTTACTCATTAGGTTCCTGGCAGTCCCTCTAGCACAAACACAATGTATCTCTAGTGAACTGACCTACACTGGAATGAGGCACGCCTTGCTCAAGTACAGCTGGGTTTCTGATAGCATTAGTTTTGCAAAACAGCTTCATTTAAATGTCTTCACTTTGTGTGCAGCTGAAGCACTCTCTGGACCATAAATCTGGAGAGCACAGCACATCCTGAGTTTTAACATGCCTGCTTTCAACAGCAACATCCTTACCTGACTGTTTTCCATTTCATCTGCCAACTGAGAAATAATAAAATTATCTTGTAATATTGGTTTGTTTATCTGCATATTAATCTATGTTCTGCAATCAAAAGAGTAGATGAAGTGGCAAATGGACAGGGAAGGCTCTTAACTGCAAGGGTACAGAATAGCTCTGGGCATTTGTGATCTTTAAAGCAGAGCCAATATTTTCCTCTGCAAATTTCTTCAGAGTCCCTGAGCTGTAACACCTTTCTTCACTGGAACCTCTGCTGCCAACCTGCCTTCAGCAAGTGCACAGAATATTATGGCAAAGCATGGCTAATTGCCACAGAATGAATACTTACTGCTTACTTGTTTTAATGCTTATATTGGAATTCCTGTCTTGCATGTAAAGGTGCATTAGTATCTTGTTAAAGATGGGAAATATTACCAGACACATATATCCATGTTATAAGGAGGAAGAGAAATTAGACATTTTTTCTGTCACTGGAAAATTCAGCATCAATAACAGGTTTATCTGTGGTAGTTTACTGGTATGATCACATAAATATTTTGCAGGCTTATTACATTATCAGGTTCTAGATGCTTACACAGCCCTCTTCCTGGTAGGTGTAGAGCGAAAAGGCAATGGTATTTTTCTCATGCATTTCCTCCCATAATCTGGAAGTTTACTCTGAGTTGTCACAAAGCCTTTGCTTTCTCTGATAGAAATTTGCAGACTTCATATTAAGATGTTTGAAGGTAAAGTAAATACTAGTTAATTTTAACTTAAAGCTTAACAGTTGATATTAACAGCAATAAAATCCACCAGAAAGCCGGGATGTGAAGCTTTAGGCATCATCATGAGAAATTTTTCTGAGTATGGAGGATTATGCAGCATGAATCTGGGGATTTCTGAATGGGAAAGCTGGAGCTCTTTCTGTTTAGTGTTTCTTAGCATTCAGGGAATAATTTCTCTGTGCTTCCTTTACTTCACTCCCCCTTAATACCTGAAACTGCTACTTGCAAAGAGTCCAAAGATTCTACCCACCTATTAGTGTCTTCTCTTTTATATTATAAGCTATTTCAGGAAGGTGTCAAATATTGAGTAACTTCTTGGTTCCAGGAATAGCAATACTAACAGTTGCTCCTAACTAGCCAGGCAGAAAAAGACAGGAGATTGGCTTGCAAATAAATGAAAAGATGAGGTATTTGTTAATTTTCAAAAATATGTCTTCTTTTCATCTGACCTATCCATGTAACTTATCTTCAATTTAAGTCATTCAGGTTTGTGTTTTTTCAGTTGTTCCTTTTTTTTCTCTAGAAAAATATATTCTTCTGTTTCATTGTTCCATTGTTATTTCATAGCAAATGGAAAACTTTATGCAATTAATTAATCTAACAAAATGGTCTTTAAAATGCTCACCTTTAGTTGTTCCTACACACTATGTGAACAAAGCAATACAAAGAGATCTCATTGACATGAGAGCTTATGTTTCATTATATTGTAAAAAAATGCAATCACAAACTTATTCTTGACTCACCACTTTAGGTAGTCGTTAACACCCAGTATTACTAATACTATGCCATATATCTAGTTTGTTTCTCACACTGTTTCCATTACCACTGTGTTTATCACTCTTAAAGGGCTTGAATTGCGTTTCCTTCCTGTGTCATCTCATCTGTCAGTGCAGTAATTGTTTATTTCTCTATTTGGATTCATTACAAATTTGCACCAGAAGAACTTCAAAATGGTTTCACCATTCAAATATTTTTCTGTGCTTTCAAATATTCTATACAAATTTGTACTGAATTAAGCATGTTTTTGATGTTAAAGCTGCAGCCATCTGTATGTATTTTTTAAATAGAACTTCTCAACAATAAATATTGATCATTAAATGTAAAATATATGCTAAAATGTACATTAAATAAATCCTAAATGAATAGTAAACTTTTATTTTGCTAGTCTCTGATTTATTAATTGACATTCCATCTTATCTTTTGTAAAATCAAAGGGAAAAAATTAAGCAACAAGGGCTTAAGCAAATTATTTTCCTAGCTTTGCTGTATCTTTTGTTAGATAATAAAGCAGTTCAAACAGCCATTAAATTTTTTTTTTGATAAATACCACTTCATGGAGCCAGAAATTCTTCATAATGTATTCTTATATTCATTATTGATATTTTTAAGTTATGAAATAAACAAGAGAGATAAAACAGATTAAGAAAGGTAAAAACAAAGTCATTATATATTTTTTCTATATATTCTATATGATTTAGGTGTGTTCTGTTTGGGTTGTCTTATTCCAGTTATACTGGTCATTTAATCAAAACTGCTAGTATAAAAATAAATAAATAAATAAATAAATATCAGTACTGCATTTTTGTGTTTGTGGATCATATCACAGGATCTGAGAGCCATATGACCTTTTTTTAAGTCTTGTGACTCTCAGAAGAAGCTTCTTCAGATCCAGATATTGTATGACAGTCATGTTGCTTGAAGAAGAGAGGAAAGAATAATGTTATCACTGACTATTTTGCATATAGCATGACAGAAAGAATAGTATTTATTCAGATTCACACAATAATCTTATTATGTAACCAAATCTATATACTTTGTGGAATCTTTCTCAATGATAGATGATGTATAAACAAGAAACTGATTTATTCATCTTTTTTAATTCCAATAAAGCTGATGCATGAAACTTCTTTTTTCTTCTCAAAAGGTTATACATTCAAGAAAATGTCATTAATCCTGGCTTGCAGGCGTATGTTATTCAGCTTTGCCTCAAAGGTAATCCTTTCTTATAATTCTTCCTCCAGGATGCACAGACAATTAGTTCAAGTGATTTTGAATTGTCAAGTGATGAAGGACTAGAAGTTATTATGTTTCATGGAGCTTCTTTTTCTGCTAGCTATAAAAATCCCCCTAATATTAAAATTCAGTAGGAAAGATGGATGCAGAAGAAAGACTTGAGGATATTTGTAGATGAAAAACTAGACGTCAGCTTGCAATATGCACTTCCAGCCCAGAAAGCCAAATGTATCCTGGGCTGCATCAAAAAAGTGGCCAGCAGGTCAAGAGAGGTGATTTTTCCCCCTTTGCTCTCATGTGAGACCCCCACTGGGGTGTTTCATATAGTTCTGGGGTTCTCAGCACAGGAAGGACATGGACCGGATGGAATGGGTCCAGAAGAAGTCCACAAAAATAGTCAGAAGGACGGAACACCTCCTTATAAAGAAAAGCTGAGAGAGTTCCATATGTTCAGCCTGAAGAAGTGAAGGCTCCAGTGGGACTTTATTTCAGCCTTTCAATACTTGAAGGAGCATTGTAAGAAAGATGAACAAAGACTTTTTACCTGGGTCTGTAGTAACAGGACAAGGCACAACTGTTTTAAACTGAAAGAGTGTAGACTTGAATATAGTGAAGAATTTTTTTGTGTTGAGAGTGATGAGACACTGGGAGAGATTTCCCACAAATGCTGAGGTTTTTCTTACTTTGGAGGTGTTCTGGGTCAGGCTGGATGGAGCTGTAAGCAACTGGATGTAGTGAAAGATATTCTTGGCCATGGCAAGGGGTTTGGAACAAATGGGGACCTACTGGCTTGTCAGTGTGGCATTGGTTTGGGGAGGGCTGTGTGGCAGATGATCTTCTGTGCAATGACATGGCACATACAGGATAACCGGGTGATCAGGTCCACTCAGCATGGCTTTATGAGAAACTGCTGCTGCTTGACTGTCCCAACCTTTTTCTATCACAGAATCACAGAATCATCAAGGTTGGAAGAGACCTTCAAGATCATCTATTCTGACCATCAACCTTTGGATGACCCACATCTCCTGCATAGCGGATGTCATTTACCTGGACTTCACTAAATTGTTCTTCAAGAATAAGTACTTTAGAGTACAAATTTTTGGAAAGGCACCATCCATATTAAAAGTTTTTTTCTACTCTTCTGTGGATAATAACTTACAAGCAGAGAGGAACATGTCCCTCAGTACAATATCAAATTCACATTTCAAACCTTGACTTTTTCTTTCCTGTGATGCCTTTCACAGTAAATGAGAACTTCATAAAGAAATAATAAGGCAAGATATATTATATGAGGTATGTATATATTTTCCTTATTTCACTGCAGTAGAAGGGAGAGAAATGGACAATTTCTTACAGATTGGGATCTGAATTATGATATTGTGGATTTCATCTTAGGGTTTTATTTCAGGCTCATTTTAAGTTACCTACTGTTTCCTTTTTTTTTTTTTTTATGCTGGTTTTCCATTTGGTTACCTAATGAGATACCACAGACACTTCAATATGAATTTACTTGGAACCCCATCTGCACTCTGGGAAGGTCTCAGCCAAAGCTAACTATACCAGCCCTGAGGGAGGGTGTGAGACAGCAGGAAAATGTGGAGTGTGAATAGGCACTTTCTATTCAGGTTGAAGAGGTGGCCCACATGTGATCTATTAAATATTCAGACCTAAACATTGCCTTGAAAAAGTGTCTCTTCCCTGCTGAACTCCTTTTAAGAGCTATATTCTTTTGATATTTTCTTAGTAAGAAGCAGCTTTCTTGAACAGTGTTTGAGTTGCTCTTTGACAAAGAGCTGAGTACTTTCCAGAATTTGTTTCCCTGCAAGCAAAATAAAGTAATATTTACTTCCTGCTGGCCTTACTGTTATATTTTTGGATACATGTCTGAGTCATAAGCCAAATTTCATGTTTCTCTGTCACTTCTTCAAAATGATAGTGCTCTCAATGACCTGTACCAACCCTCCTAGATAGCTTGACATCTTCTATTTTCCATTTGCTCAGCACATGTCTTCCAGTTACTTTTTTACAATTTTCAGTTTATTCCATCTTGTGCAGAAACTTTCACTCCCAGGGAGAGTTCAACAGTATTTGATGGCTGTGACTGTGTCTCCCTGCGGATGACAGAAAATCACAGTTCACCCAGTTAGGGATGTGTTTCACTGACCCAAGCAATGCTAGTGACGGGGCTAGCATGAAACTCCATGTTCCAGAGCATTTCAGAAGCTTTCTGCTTTTGATGACAGATAATGCAGAGGGAAGAGGACAGACGTTGCCAGTATCAGCAAGAGTAACAAATATGTTGAATGAGACAGAACCAAGAAGAAATACTGAGCAGCTCCAGCATGATCTTTCAGTGAAAGAGTCTTACAAGTAGGCTGAATATGGACTTTCCACATGGTCATGTAATGATAGGACAAGAGGAAATGGCCTTTAGCTGAAGGAGGGTTGATTGACATTAGGCATTAGGAAGAAGTTCTTTTCTGTGAGGGTGATGAGGTACTGGAATAGATTTCTGAGAGAAACTGTGGAATCCTCACCTCTGGAAGTGTTCAAGGTCAGTCTGGATGGGACCTTGAGCAACTGAGTGTAGCAGAAGGTGTCCCTGCCCACAGCAGAGGGGGTTGCAATTAGATGATCTTTGAATCAGACCATTCTATGATTCTATGAGAGCTGAAAAGTCTTTATGGCTCTGACTGATTTAAATTTAAGCTGGAGAAAAATTCTTCCCTGTCCCCAAAGCTGTTGATCAGGCTCTCATTGAGAAGGACACTGTGAGAGGTTCTATGCCTCAGACCTATTAACACCTGCATCTCATTTCCTGGTCCTTTATCCAACCATGCTAAACACCTTTTCCTTCACAAGAAGATGAGGACTGATTTCTCTAATCTTACCTTACTCATTTAAATAAGTCAACATGACAACTTCAAGTGTAGAAGATGGGAAGAAGAATACCCTTCCTTGTCCTTGTAGAAGCAGTTGAAATCTTGAAGTGTGACATGAAAATACCATTTCCTTTTATATACCAAGATGTTCAGTTTTCTTTTCCTGGGCTGGAATGGATGGGTGAACAAAAGAAATAGCACAGTTCTGTCTTTGTCATTACTTTACTTTGGTAAAAAAACTATCAAAGAGCGTACTTTATTTTGTTAGAAGTTCATGAGTTACCGTGGACCATTTGATGCTTAACAGCTGAAGTCAGGGTTAATAAGATTCCTAACTCGGTTCCAAACTTGAGTACCTTAGGTATTGTATTACCCGGTGCATTTAGCAAAAAATAGCTAAAATTTTTGCCCTCTGCTCATGAGGTCAGGGACCTAGGAACAAAGGAAATGGAAAGGGCTTAGATGCTGATTGACTTCTTTGCCTTCATTTTCACAGGAAAATTGTACTCTCAGGCTGGCTGGTCAGAGCCTTTTGACAGAAGCTGTGGGGAAGAAACATGCCCCAGAGCAGCAGGAGAAAGGGATAGAGTACCCAAGCAAGTTGAACATACGCCTACGGGAGCAAATGAGGCACTGGCAGAGCTCACCAAGATTGATGTGAGGCTCCTGCTACTTAAAAGGTTACATGTAATGGAGAGAGGTTTGGGATGACTGGTCAAATACAAACATGTCATCCTCCTCAAGACAGACCAAGAGGGTGGGCAAAAAGACTACAAGACAGGAACTTTTTACACTGTTTTATTTTCAGTTCCTATATTGCCTGATGCAGGACTAAATAGGTTTCCAAATGGTGGTACTCCTGCTACTTAAGAGGTAGGTATGTGTGGGAGAATTAACATGCATGCATTCTGTTTTGTTCAAACACAAACTCAAGTAATCTAAACCTTTGGTGATGCTCTGAAAATGTACTCAATCTAAACAAGACGAGCAGCATTTTTTTCTGGGTTGTATTCCTAGCACACCTCTACTCTTCTCTTGGGAGCAGGGGAGATAGAAGGATTGTTGCTAAGCAGCAGCTGTCACCAGAAAGGTCTATGTGTATCATTGTGGTAGTGGATTAAGTGCCACTGAAGTACCTCTCTTCTGAAGACTTTCTGTCTGTTAACTGTTGAAATAATTTATAGCCATAGTATTCAGCCCAATGTGTAAATCTGTTTTCCCCTTTCCACCCATTCATATTGACTGTGATGTCTGGTGACCTAAGACCTGTCTATATTTCTTGATGTTAGTATTCTGAGGAAGTCTGGCCCTTGAGCCAGGCTGGACACTGCTGGAGTAGAAGTCTACCTGTACTGACTTGCTACACACTAATACAATCCCCAGGCCTAACATTTTGTTAAGAAAAACAGAGTTAGTTATAGGAATAGCTCCTTAATCCTTGTCTTCTTTTCCCATAAAAAAAATCTCTTTTCTTCCTCACAGACAGAGTTGTTACAGTCAACTCCCAAAATACTTGCATAAAGTATTTTTGAGAACATTTTCTTTTCTGCAGGTGAGAAAGTTATTTCAATAAATACATTTAATGAAAACTCAAATCAGAACAAGTACCATTTTTCCTGCAGGAAAATTAGCCTTGATTAGGCACCATCCACTTTTCTTAAACTGACTTTGAGGACTACAACTATACCAGCATTCTACTGCTGCATAGACATCATAAAAATATATTTTTAAAAGGTACAAAAATTATGTTGTTTCTTGCGTAACCTTTGTTCTGGCTTTGAATTACTGACTACAAGAAATTCAGAGGTTTTGTGACATTCTGATGGGCAAAAATTACAGAAAAACCCATTTAAGATGTAGGAATGTACTTTGGAAAGACAAACAACTAACACCTCATGCATATGGATAGTTGTGACTAAGGAAAACCCTTCTCCACTTGGAGACCTTTAAGTCATATTCATATTATACTTGGAAGTGTATTTTGGAAAGATGTGTTAGTTATGCACCATAGCACAGATAAAATCTTGGAAAGAGATGAAAACATCCATGGAGGTTGTAGCTGCCTGAAATTTACCTGGGGATGTGGTCCAGATGGCTATGGCAGTGATACTGTCCTCTGACATGAAAAAGCTTGTCTTGCATTAATTGATATTGGGTGGTACAGACTGCAGATGTGGATATGCTTTCTAGACAACCCCATATGATATACATCTTTTTAGCTCTGAAGAGCTTCAACTGTTTTTGAATTCTAAAACCCTTCTTATGGACTCTGATTTTTGTATTTTTCTTCTTCAGAGAATTTCTAACCTGATCAGCTTTATCCTGGGATACCTTAAATTGCAGTACAAATTCCTCTGGAATATGTCTGGCCACTGGAAAAACCCACAAAATATGAATACAACCAAAACAAGGTTCTGAAATCTAAATTGATTTTACTGTTTAGTTTAGCTGCCAGTGTATAAAAACCTTGACATGAAGTGATTACAGTAGTTTAAACACTTCAAGACTCTGGTATGCTGATTGATTTTGTCAGAACTTCAGATGTGCTGTTCTTCAGTACATGTTTCTAGAGGAAAACATAAAGCAAGATATGTGTATTTGGTTCCACTCCTGACTCTGATACCAAGGGTGTAGTATTTCAGTTAAAGCTTGCATCCTAACACGAGTGCAAAATATATGTAAACTCTCATTTTTAATGTCAATGAGGAAAGGATAAACTGCATAGGGCCCATTTCAGATTAAACACGTTATAGCATCTATTCTTTGTTAAATAATCAGTTATATTGTCCTGAGGCAAACTTAACCTGACTGAAGGCAACTGTGGTTGTAAATATGCATGGAAAAGAAAAAGGAGATAAGGAAATCTGATGTGCAGCAAATATATGTTAAATTACAGTACGTTAGATTCTGTAGTCCCCAGACCTTTTTTTTTTCCCATTTTGTAAACCAATTTTTATTAATCAAAGTCCATGTAAACAGTTTGCTGATTATGAGACCTTGTTACAATCTGTCTGTGCTCCCATACCTCGATCACCTTGACAGTCTTTAAGAAGATACTGTGGTAAGGAACACTGAACAAATGTATGGATAACCAGTGCCTTCCTTTCTGTTTACTGGGGTGGCTCAGGCAGTGCTGGAGTGCGCAGCAATAAGATCAAGGGGGACTGATACTCTGTGATATAGGAAATGTCTACTCCAAACCATACCTCCTGTTTTAGTTTGCAATCCATCCTGCTTTAGTACAACTTAGATTTTTTCAGCAATGTATATCGGTATATTCAATTTTCTTAAATTTGGGAAATTGTGCTTTAGTCCCTTTTAAGACCACAGGGACTTACAGGCTATGAAAGCTGATCTTCCTTTATCTGACATTTTATTGAACAGAACTTGCACATTTCTTTTAATTTAAACTGTCACTAGTATTGGGATCAATTCATCATTTAAATTTGAATTAATTATTTAAACAATTTCTCTAGCTGACAAATTTCATTTTTGCCATAGGGATTAGGGTTTAAGCAATGTTTTGGAACTTAAAATGGAGAAAAAATTGAACCAGGCTCACATAAAATAAGCTGAAGATTTTACTTAAGACTTAACTTTTGTATTTAAAATAGTATGGTTTTAGGAAAAATGGCTACAGGTTTCTAATACTCCTTTTAGGGATTGCAGAGAGACCGGACTAGCATATGAAACATTGGCAAATTAAGATATTTTGACATTACAACAATGTTAGTGTGATTATTATTTATTTTGCTGCGAATTATGCAGGTATATAGTAATCTTACCTTTTATTCATTATTTTGTGGTTTAATATTTAGATATTTAATTCTGAAGTTATATAAACAATATTTTGGCATGGAAGCAACACATCTCAAAATGCAAAACTATTGACCAAAATAGAAAACCAAAATAATAATTTTCTCCTTTTCAATAAACAATTAAACTCTTTTTTTCTTTCAATAATATAAATTTTAATAAAATTTTACATCATTAAACTTCCTATGATTTTCTTTCAAGCAAATTTTTTTACTTCTAATAGAGTTTGAATTAAAAGCTTTCAATTGAATAAAACTCAGTCATTCAGGAACTTTGTTTGTCATGTTGATCCATTTAATATTTACTTTTTCTTGATTATTGGGTATTCAGACTTGGATGTCTGAAATTTTGAGACTTGGAGCTCTCATACTGAGTACGTGATGGAGCTGTAAAACATCCTGGAGTATAAGTCTTCTTTTAGTAGGGAAGATGGGTTTCTTGAGGCTTGAGGTTACTAAGATTTTGAGATCTGTTGGAAAAGTTTTGAAAAACCACTAATAAACCCGAAACAATTATAAATGAAAAGTGTTTGGTAGAAGAAAATTAAATTCTTTAGTTGTTACCAGTGATCATTTGTGATGATTTCCTCCTGTATATTTTGATGTACATGAGAAGGACAGACCCTTTACCGTCCTGTAGTGTCTTGAATGCTGTGGTAAATCAGAGACATTGGAAGTTATTCTGTGAGAAAGCTTCCTAAAAAACCTTCCTGAGAAACCCTTCCTAACTGAGGTTTGGGAGGGGGTGTGTGTGTGTGTGTGTGTTTATTATCAATAACTCTGCAATATCTATCTTTGCTTTAATTTCTCTGGAACCGGCACAGCTCCAGGTAGTTCAATTGAGATGTTTTATTGTTGCTGCTCTTCAAAGAAAACTTGCAATAAAAAGCGTTACTGCATGGTTCTTTTCAAGGAGATAAGTTGGTTTGCTCCTAAACCAAAGTGGAAAATGACACAATCTCAACGCCATGCTGAGCTCATCAGGGTGATATAGACCGTGTTTTAGATTCAGACACATGTATCTGCCAACAAATGCTATTGAAAGCAGAAAAATGAAGTTAATAATACTAGATTGAATTTGAAAAATAGTAACAATTCTTCTGGTGTCCTTACACCAGAATCCAATAATCAATGTTAAGGTGCTCTATGCTAGCATGCAACATTACCACAGGATTCTAACAAAGCACCAAAGATATTAACTGCTTAATTTCAGAAAGATGGTTTAAAATAAGGTAGATAAAGCAGCTTTCTTGCTCTGCAAAATTTCAGCTATGGTTCTTATGGTCCTCTGTTTTTTTTTCCCAGATCTAAAATCTCTTTCAGTGCTCCTGGAAGCCTCTGTATATTCTCCTTTGGTGCAGAGGGATCTCTGCTTAAGCATTGTGTCTCTTCTGGGAGGGGCACTTGTTTCTCCTGTGAGACGTGTTGTTCAGGAGCAGTCAGACAGAATTCCCTAGACCAGAATTATTAATATTTTCACCTTAATCTGCTATTTACAGAAATCTTTGGAAAGACTCTTGACTACCTCATGTGAATTAATGGTAAATGGACTGTGGTAGTTTGACAACGGTGCACGGCACACAGATTTGTAATCCTGTCTGAATTATGGTGGATCATCCATTGAAAAGATGCATCTGGGGTTTTTTTTGCAAAGATTACTGAACTGGAAATCCTCTGATATTAAGATCATGCCTTAAATAAATAAAGGTAATATATTGATTATAGACTGAGAAGATGATTAGACAATATAGTAAAAGCTTATCCACTTATTCTCATAGAAGAGATCTGTGTACAATATTTGACACTTTCACATTTGGAAAAAATACGAATGCAACTGTTTAGCTCAGCTTCAAATAAACAAGTATGTATAGCTACTTGCACTTCACTAAGATGCTATAGCCCTCTTTTCTGATCCCTGGTATATTTCATAGTTAAATTCTCTCTTGCAACATTGTGCAACTGCAATTTAACCTCTGTGATCCATATGTTGATTTTCAACAGTGAAAGAAGACTCTTCATCTGCAATTACATTTTCCACAGATAAAACATGAAAGCTGTCCTGCAAGTTGTGTGCTACTTATGCATTAATTATCTAGATATCTGAAGATGTTGATGTAGAAAAAGTCCTTATATATCAGATATTCAGCAGTTCCTTGTCTTGGATGTTTCTATTAGAGTTGGTGAATTGGACCATGAATTTAGAAATTATCACTACTGGGCAACTGATGAGAGTTAGTGAAAATCCTTTTTTAAACTCTTTGTGGTGATGGTCTTTCCCCAGGTTCTAGAACAATTCTGTTCAAAGGTGTTATTTTTTAAGCTTGTATTCCCATGAGGTGTCATGTGACGGAAGTTGCTGAAGGAGTGTTTTCAAGTTTAATCCCTCACCATGCAAAGCATTGTCATTCTTACATCTGGCTTTAGAACACATTAGGAGGTCTGCTTTTTGAAAAGCTTCCCAAAAAGAGGGTAATTATCAATGATAGAATTTGCAGGATTAAGGAAAAATATAGTGGAAACCTGACAAGGTTTAACAGACTTTGTAATGTAACATTGGGTCATTTCATGTGCTTTGTGTTTGCAAGTGCAAATAAAAATGGTGGAGTGTTCATTTATTCAGGTTTGTAGATTTTTAAAGGAATGGCATATAAACAGCAAATGGGTCTTTAAATTAATGTTTAGTACATACAGAATACATCTGGAGACTTTGTAAGCCTCATCTAAAGTAATTTTGAGCAGTTACAGAGAAAATAAAACTTTCCAAGAGTTTCTGTGTTGTCTTTGTTTAGAAATTAAAATTATGAAGAAATGAGAAAAGAATATGGTGCAGTGGGATATGTAATTTGCATTTATATTTTTTGTAGAAGCTTTTACCAAAGTAGGTTTGTAACAATAAAAGCACTAAAATTTTGATTATGCCTCAAGTGGTTTTCAAATTAAATATAGATGGCAAACTTGAAGTTGTCCACAGGACTTGGTAAGGTAAACACAATATTAAATAATTTATGATTAATGTCCCCACAGTCTTTTGATAATGCTTAATAGTCTTTGCTTTCTTTTTTTAATTTCACTTAAAGATTTTTTCACAGGAACAGGATAAAGTGGAATTACTTATAGGGTAGTTAAAAAGCAAGATAATTACAGTTTAGAGAAAGCAAAAATGTATTAATGTGATTCATATAGTAGAATTGCTTGCTTTGTGAGAAAATACAGTGTTTCCATTAACATGAATATTAATAGTGTCACTGACATGAGTGACCATTGCCAACAAACAGTAGAAGAGATATTGGGTATTAGACATGAGACTCGACCTATTCTCATGTGGTTACTTCATTGGTGCACTGTGGTGTTTCAGGACAGATATCAGTAATTGTAGCAGAGCTGGAATTCGGGCAACTCCTGCTGCTCTTGGATATAGAATGATGGTACATCAGTGCATTGAGTCTAGCTGAGCTGGAGTTCGTTTTCCCACAGCAGCCCTCACAGTGCTGTGCTCTGCACTGGTGGCTGGAAAGATGTTGATAACACACCAGAGGTTTGGGTACTGCTGAGCAGCACTGGCACAGCATCAGCACTGTCTCTCAGCATTCCCCACATCAAGGGGCCGGGGGTGAGCAAGATCCTGGGAGGGGACACAACCAGGCCAGGTGACTAAATTGACCAAAAGGATATTCTTTACCATATATCAGGTCAGATATAAAAGCTGACAAAAGGAGGAGGAAGGGCAAGTATTTTTTATTTTCAGTGTTTGCTTTCCAGAGCAACCTCTATGTGTGCTGAAGCCCTGCTTCCAGGGAAGTGGCTGAACATCACTTGCTGATGAAAAATGAAGAATAAACCAATTGTTTGTCTTTGATTGTGCATGTGCAAATGTTCACTTTTTCTTAAGTAACTGGCTTATCTCAACCTATGATTTGTTTTTCATCTCATTTTCTCTCTTCCCTCTGGGAAGGCGATTGATAAGGCATGGGCACCAGGAATCCAGGGGAAATCAACACGCTAAAACATGGCAGAAAAGAAAACCTTAAGTCTCCTATTTCTTTCCGTATTGCAAAGAGTACAACATGAGAACATAAAAGAACTAGCTTAAATTTGAAGAAAAACACTTTGAAATCATCAGTTTATCTGGAATACCACTCCATTACTTAAAGGACAAGATAAAGCAAAATGATCCACACTGATCTTTCATCAAAAAGAATAAAATTAAGTTAATTTAAAATAAAATAAATTTTTCATTCATAAAGGCAGAGATCAACATCTAGAGATGTTGGTCTTAAAATATTAGCCCAAACTTTACAAAAATGTGATAGATCTTGCATCTATCAGAAAAGAGAATAGATTACATTGGTCTGCTAACTTCTGTCAAATTATGACTATTTATCTTTCAGTGAAAAGAAAAAGTAAAATAATTATTATATATTTTTAAAAATTGAAGTTCTTGAGCTGGATAAACAACTTTTACTACTTTAATCTACTGGAAGATTTTTGAACTTACTGGGTCCCATGAGCCATTAATTACTAGAGAAAAATGTGAATGTGTTTTTGGTTTAAATAACAATTTTGGTTTTAATCTATTAATAAGACAGGAGATGGTATATATGAAACCCCAAACATAAATAACAAGATAGCAGAAAAAAAAGCCCAAGAGAATTATATTTATAAACATCATGAAAAGAAGGTGGATTGTAGGCTATGATTTCTGAAAGCATAAATTTAGCAATTCTAGGCACAAAGATTTACCTGCAGGCATTCCCACAAAACAGTAATCACTGTATTTCAGCCAGAGGGATTACTCATTTTTCCCCCATGAAGACATGCACGCTAGTGAAAATATAGAACACAAGATTTGCAGACTAGTTGTGACACTTAGTATTCTTAACAAAGATAAAAAAAATAGAAAAAGTAATAAATTCTTTACTTTCCCTCCTTTAGCTTTAGGATCCTTTGAGTACTGCTCAGCATGCATAGTCTCCACAATCCTCCTCACAACTAGGCTGGCTTTGCTCACCCTCCTACTCTAAACTGGTTAGGATGAGAATTTTCTTCTATAAAATTCCAGTTTACTGTTATCTCTGAAAGAGGATTTCCTTCAGTGATTTCAAATACTTTTTTAGGCAGGACATGGCTTAAATGAAAGCTGCCTTAGGAGACATGGCTCCTCCAGCACTCATTGATTTGTTTTGGTCAAACTGCAGCCTATCCACACTTTAGGGTCCACGTGCAGTTTCCCTAGTGGATCTCAACAACTTTATGTCTACAGTCTGAACTGCTTTAAATGTTTACAAGATGAAAATGGTTGAAGACTGCTGAAGAACTTTGACTCAAATAAGGAAAAGGTAATAATGCAGGTGTTAGTTTGATTTAGCTTTCCATTAACATGCATCTAATGTGTTTACAGACCTGAAATGATACTGAAATACGTTATTCTGAAAATCAATTTTCTAACCAATTATGTCATACAGTTCTGAATTGTCTTCAAGTAAGACCTTTTTCTCAGTGGAAGCTGAGATTTGCTTATTTCCTCAGACCAGAAGAAAATGCTAGAATCATATTAAAGCTTATCAAACTAGCAGCTTGTCAGAACTGCTTATAAGTTTGTCAAAAACTAAAAACTTTCACACAATCTCTTCATTGTAATATTAAACAGAATTAAGTTCACTCATTCTTAAGGTAAACATCTCAACAAAAGAAAAAAAAAAGAAAAAAAAAGAAAAAAAAAAGGTATATATTCTAGTGTATATTTTAGTGCCTATTTACACTCCAGAAGTACAGGCCTAAGTACTCACAGGTTGAAATCCTGTCACGTTAAGGGCTTTTAGACGACATTTTAGTCCTCCTATCCAAACTAAGTTCTGAAATTAAACAGTTTGAGTTTTTTCCCTTTCTGAGATCACATTTAGAAATCCACTTTCCCACTTGAATCTTTAGAGTGTTTACAGCTTTTGATGACAATATTTCTGTTTGTTAGTAAAAGTTTTAATATTAACGCCAGAGGAAAACAATTCCTTGGTTCTTTCTAGCCTTGAGTAGTCTTTTCTTAACTTTGAGGAAACTTTGTTTTCCTCTTTCTGTAACTGAATTGCAACAAAACAGCACTGAACTATCTTTCTTGTTTTGCCCATTGAATAGCCAATGTAAGATAAAAACTTTCCTTATAGATTTTTCTCTTCCTTTAGACCATGTCTCTCTATTGCCTTTCACTGCTGAATTTTTATGAATGAAAACAAATTCCTGCACCTGTCTATGATGTATTGACCCTGTGTGTTTTTGTTTTCTTTCTTTAATGTAACTACAAATGCCATCTACTATGTAGGGCCAAAAAATACCCAACAAAAAGAAGTTGTAATAATCTCTTTGTAAAAAGATCAATAGAAATTAACTATACATGTAATTTTCAAATCCTTTTGACAAAGAATCCATTCAGACATGACCTTGACTCTCAGCAGCACAAAAATTTGGACAAAACCATACCAGCTCCCTGCTGGTTTGTGTTCTGGGGTCCATTATGGCTGTACTTGCTTAAAGTCTCAATCAAAAACTATCATTATAAGGACCTATTTGTGTTTACGTCTGGGATACATCTATTCTTGCTTTGAATTCTGGAAGTTCTTCATGTAGTATGTTAGCCAAGACAGTAGTTGTTTCAATAACTCCTTTATATTAAGTGTTACTTCTGGTTTCCAAAAAATTTCCTGTAATACCAAGGAAAGAAAATCTATTGAAACATGAATGTGCTTGTATTTTGATCATGATATTTCAGTAATTCATTATGCCTTCAAAGTATGGAAGGAGAAATATTACTCCTGTTCTATTTTTATTCTTAGTTTGCAAGATAACAGTTTTTTTAATTAAAAATCACAACTTCAGTCCTTAGTCTTTTGTAAGTCAAATAACTGCACAGAGAAAATATTTACAGTAATAAACTTCTTGCTTTGCACAAAAATTTTGTCTGAAATGCAAAGGTCTGCTTCTGTCACATTAAAACACATTTTATGACTATCATCCTGACACAGCAAATGACAGCTTCTATTCAGAGATCTGAAGCTGACTGAGCAAATCAGCTGTCTGAACGAATTCTATTCACAGGAAAATCATTCCATTACTGCACATAACAACTCTATTCAAATAATCAGTCACTATGAGGCCAAACAATCCATAGGTGGAGGTGATGGACAGCAGAAAAGCATAGTTATATGGAAGAAATGAAAATATAATAATAGCTTTTGAAAGAAAAGGATAATTCTTAGTTGAATATATTTGTTTGAAGAAGTTTTTCTACATTCATGAGGGACTTGCACAAAAGGGACAAGCAGTAGAGAAGCTGCATTAGCTAGTGGATTATGGTCACAAATAGATATATGCTTTAAGTCTACACTAAGTCATGTGCATCTAATAAATAGATATATAAAGGACATCTTATAGCTGAGAGAATATATATATTATAATAGGACATCTCTCCTGTCAGTTTTTGTTCAACAGCACTGGCAATTAAACAATTTCTGCTTTGTAAATTTCATAAATTACTTGCTGCAGACAACTGCTAATGGAAATTACAAATGAATAGATGAAAACCTGAATGACAACAGATACTTGTTTATAACAGTTCTTGACATTTTTTCCTCCCCATTTCTCTTGCCTGGTTCTGAGGCTACATTTATATTTCTGAACTGCTTCTGTAAATTAATGCTCTGCATGTAAATCAAATTCTGACAGATCTGCCTTCCATTTTAGTGAGAATAATACCTTATCTCAACTGCAGAGTAACTTACTTTATCAAGTTTGTAAATACACTTGTTGCATATAAGATGTAGGAAACAACATTTACATTACAGAGCAAAAATATGATAAAATACAAGTATATCTTTCTTCTTCTTCTTCTTCTTCTTCTTCTTCTTCTTCTTCTTCTTCTTCTTCTTCTTCTTTATAAATTCTCCTACATCATTTGCTGAACCACCTCCTAAACTATGTATAAAAATATTAGCAATTCTAAGTTAGTTGTTTTCTCTGACAATTTGTCTTGGTTCCAGCTGGGATAGGGTTAATTTTTGCAGTATCCAGTAAAAGGAATGAACAGGACCCAGAGGTTATTTTATGCCACATTGCATTATTTTCTGGGGGCAGGGAACTATTGAATTCCTTTCTGGGTCTGGTAGCGTGGAGGAGGGAGCAGTCAGGGAATTTCCAGGGAGGGTGAGCCATCACGTGTGAATCAGTCACCTCTTTTCTTGTACACTGTGCCATGCGCTGCTGTTACTTTTAATTGTCTTAACTCATTGCTGATTCCAATAAATTGTTATCTCAACCCATGATCTTTCCCTTTTTTTATTCCAATCCTTCCTTCCAGCCCACCACAGGGGGAGGAGGAGGAGGGAACAGGGAGTGAGCAAATGGTGCATGGTTTTGACTGTTTCAGAGGGAGTGCTAGATTGGGGACCAGCATTCCTAAACCATGACATAAGTGGAAACACTTAAGAACACTCAGATTTCAACTTTCTTGCCTAACAGAGCAATTTCTCTCGAAAACAAGTCCAGTAAGGTCAGTTCAGTAATGCATTTCTGAGATGCTTTTCATTCTCACTAAAGAGAGCAAGCATTGTCATTATCATGGTCAGGGGTGGTGAACAATTTCCCATCGAAACTGTCTTTCTAAGGTCTTTGAAAAATGAATTGTTCAGGTGAGGCAGAATAACAGCACATACACACAAGCTAAGAAAAAAGAGTATCCAAAATTACATTTTTTTGTGTTTGGAAGTCAGTTTCTCATTGAACTCTTTCGGATTTAATTGCATCAAAAAAGTATTTGCCTGGCATGCTTGAGAAAGCTTGTCCAAATCAATTGAGTGTGGAAATAAGAGGGACATACCCAACATGTCAAAGTAAGATATGAATAAATGACCAGCATGTCCCATCTCATTGCAAGACAAGAATATCTTACATTGAACCACCTCTGGAGAAAATATGTGAGTACAGGAAGCTGTTACGAAGTAAATAATTCACTGTAGGTTTTTTTTTTTTCAGTTTCTGCAGTCCAGTGCATGTTAAATGCTAAACATGTTAAAATGCATTAGTCCCAATGTAGACACATATTCAGAATTAAAATGTCCCTAATTTAATTTAGCTTAATTCACGTTGAAGTCTGAAGTAGACTACATTGAATTAAAGGCATTGGAAATCTGAATAAAAGGATCAATACACGGCTTTAATTCACTTAATTAATCCACTTTAAAAGTTACTTCAGATTAATTTTCTTAAGTGTTTCTTCTGCATTGACAAATTCAGTAGGTCTTGAGTCTTTAGATAGGAGCTTATCATTAATTATGAAATTATCTGTTCCTTCGTTTGCAACCTAAAGAATTTGTGGCATAAGATGTAGCTGTTCGGAAACCAACACAAAGCATACAGAATAAAAGCACAGAATTTTTTAGACCCTGGCACTTCTTTTTACCTGAAACCTTTCTAATCATTGAAACGACAGAAAATTTATTTGACAATTAAAAATAATCTATTAGTACTTTGAAAGATGCAATTCATTCCAATTATTTATTCTATCATCTTTTAAAATGGGCTGTTTTTACGTGAATAAAAGGCTAGATATGATATTTTTTGTAAGGATTTTCTTTCAGCAGATTAAGTTGTTTCTTAGTTTGGGGTGAGAAGGAAGAGTTCGTTAATTAAATGTAGTGTCAACATTTAGAGCTGCAGCATAAAGGAGTCTTTTATATTATTTTTTTTTTCAAATACAGAAGGAGTTATTGTAACATTTCACATTACTAAATTGGAATAAAATTTGTTACTGAAGTAGTGTCACAACAGTAGCAGAAGAATCCAGGATCATACCGCTTTTTAGCTTTTGCTCAACCACAATTTCAAGGAAACATATTTTCCCCTTGTTTGAATATATTTGAAAGGCCTCGTAATTCAATTAGGTAATGGAACTGAACCTTGTTGCAAGTTATATATAAAACCATTATTGTAAGCATTTGTTTCCTTTATGGCAAAGTAAATCTCCACAGCAATGTTTAGTGGAATTCAGAGAGATATTGGTCAATTTTTCTTGTAGGATCTCCTTTTCTTTTGTTTATACTATCATAAAGCTATCAAATCTTGACCTTAAATAGTGCTTTTGAAATGTCTCAGTGGACATTCTTACAGAAAGGACATTTTCTATTGGTTGGCTTTATAGCATGGAGGCTGCACTTGTTGGAAAAAGTCACTTTTAGGGAGTTATTGGATATCACTGTCAAAAGAGAAGGCTGTGTCAAATTCATTCTCTGCACATGTATTATTCTTCATTAGTATTAATACCCAGATTGAAATATAAATGAAATATAAAATGTATTTACTAAATTTGAAGTTGAAACAAACCTAAAGAGAGCTGCAGGTGTGAAGTAGAACAAAATTAGAATTCAAAGTGGTCTGGATAGTTTGGGAAATGGCCTGAAAAACTGGATGAATGTACAAAATTCTTTACACAGGAATAATTAATAGCACATGTACAGAAATGGGAGCAACAGCTTGAGCAATAGTTATTAAAAAAAAATCAGAAAATTAAGATGTTACAAGGAGGTGAATGAATCCCAGCTAAATTGAAAGAGGCACGAAGTCTGTATTATGGAAAAAAAAAAAACAAAACCACAAAAAGATACTCTACAAGAAATTTGAAATAAAGATCCTATGAAAAAGAGACACATGTAGTCCTTTACAGACACTGTCTCCCTTCAGAAAAGCCTAGAAAGTCTCCCCTTTGCAGGTCTCTCATCCTGACCTGTCTGTGCATGGGGGCCATACGTAGCAGAGCAAGGTTTGCTACTGAGTACATTGTCTTTTGGCCTGCTCTGGATTGGTAAGGCTTTCCTGAAAACACAACTGAAAGGCCTATCCTCCACATCTGCAATAGCTACAAACATGAAATAATGGATTTCTATTGCAACCAAACAGTCAAATAAAATATTAGGAAAAAATGTTAGTGAAACACTGAAAATGTCTGGTGAAGGGGCAGTGATATCTCCATCACTAGTCATCCTAAGAATAGAATAGAATAGAAAAGCATCTGCAAGTAGTGATGCTGCCTCATCCAGTATGGGGGAGACAGTAATACCGTCTCATTGGAATGGGAGAAAGGACTAATGAAGTCCATTTGTAATTTTTAATGTAACTTACTGGAATTTACTGACACTTGCATTGAAGCATACTGCAAAATGTTTAGTTTATAAGGTTTTTAAAAATAATTTTTGTTTCATTCAGGCATGGTACTCAGGATTTTCTTAATTTTTCACTCTTTTTGTTTTCTCTGTACATTGTAGATACTTGGGACTTATTGTCCATTTTTTTTTTTTCTTTTATATCAGGTGAAAATATTGGTGCAACATAAAAGGATTTTTCTTCTACAGAGCCTTGCATTATAAACATGAGGTTTTTTCTAGGGTCTGTCTTGAAATTTTTATATGAATTCAACAGAAAGACACGTAAATTAAAGCAAAGCATTGAGACACCTGATGCAGGAGTAAGAATGTTCTAAATTTCTTACTGTTTTTTCCATCTTCATTTAGATAATTTAGATAATACATTGTCAGCTTTATTAAAAAAATACTAAAGCCATTGAAACAATTTTTCATTTGCAAAGTGTGAGCTTTTGGAATTATTTGCTTATAGGTGAAGTTTTTGAAAATATATTACTTTTTTTTTCTTGTGTTTGGATTCTATTCTTTGACTCTGTCTTCTTTTAAATTAATCTCTAAAAGTTAAAGGAACCTTTTTTACACTAATGCCCATTTTGTTCAAATAGTTTAAATGCTTATATATCAAGATTATGTTTTATTGAGAAATTGGGTTTTATGAATAGACAGATTAATGATTTTAAATACTTTTGCCTGGATTAACTTTGCTTCATTATATAAGCCATAACTTGAAAGATCATTTATTTTTATTAAAAATATTATGATAGAGGAAACAAAAACGTGTAGAAAATCAACACATGCAGTTAGAGATCATCTGAAATGAATGTAGTTTCCTGAAAGGTATAAAACACCAAAGTTGTGTCTGGTAGCTCTAAAGAGAGTAACTTCTATTTCCTCTGTTGTAACCAACAAGGTGCTTATTTCATAGGAATTTCTAATGATATGATGGTGCACTACTTCGTTTGAAATTTCTTTTGCAATTTGAGATTACATTATCTTCTATTAGAAAGATATATTGGATCAGAAGATCAGGAACACACAGTTATAAGGCACTCCTCCACAATACTTATTCTTTCAGTTTAATGTTAATGCAGATAAATTTGAGTACCATTCTGAGTCATAGAATCTTTAATATTGTCTATGTCCTTTGTTTTCATCCAACCCAAGATGCTATCTGTCTGTGAAAAAGACACTGGGACTCCAACAGAAACTACAGATGTGATTATATGCCCCATTTTTTAGTGTGAGCTTTCCAGAAAAGAGCAAACACAAATGCCAAACACAGCTCTGTAAATAAAGTAAATATTATTCACAGGAACATATCGTACCATGCAAAGCAACTGAAAAAATATTCTCTTTGGTATTTTTATTTAGCAATACATATATTAATAAGCAGTTTTAGTCACAATGTTCATGAATCCATTCCCAGCCCATGAAATTGAGATGCTGGTATCAATTCATGCTTTGTACAGCAACAGCACTCTAAAGTTATGTGTTCATTGACTCTGAATAGGAATTTTGCACAATCATTCACTTGTGGGGAAAAATAGCACATGGCCTTTTAAGCTGTATTTGCATGCAGTTCTAGTGGAGCCATATCTCTGTCATCTTCTAAATGACATTTCTTTTGAGTGTTTGCTTTGCGTCACTATTCCTCTGCAACATTTTTTGTGTTCTGAGCTTTGTTAGTTTCATCTATAAGCTGAATGTCTGCATCAATCCTCTTGAGGAAAAGGGTTTGAAAAGGACAGCCAAATTAACCATTAACCATTTGTTTGTTAACCATTAATAAATGGTTAAAACAAACAAACAAACAAACAACACAGCTGGGAGTTTGACTAATTAACCATAGGTCTTGCTTTGAGAAACCAGGTCTACAGCAGGCTGGTGGGGTTCATCAGGCAGAGAAGAAGTAAAGCATCTTCACCCATGGGCTTGCCCATGGTCTATCCATCTCACTCCTACCAGTTTTATGCTATTGCCAGAAAGCAATGCCCTGAGCCTGGAAAGGGATCACAGGTCAGGAGGACAACACCTGAAGGGCAGTAGCAAAAGAATTCCAGCCACCCCATCCAGTAAGCCATTTCACTGGGGGCTCGACCTAAATTCCTCTATGCAAACATATATCATGGGAAAAAAACAAGGAAAGTTAGAGATGTGTACATGCCTGTAGGGCTATGATCTTACTGGCATCATAGAGACATCATGGAATGGTTCTTATGCCTGGATTCTTGGGTTGGAAGGATACAGACTCTTTAGGAAGGAGAGGCAGGGAGATGAGGAGGCAGTGTTGACATCTCTGTCCATGATCAGCTGGAGTGCATGGAGCGCTGCCTGAGGATAGATGAGGAGCTCACCAAGAGCTTATCAGTCAGAATTAAATGGAGGACATGGACAGGTGACATTATGGTGGGGATGTGCAATGGGCCACCTGACCAGGAATATTAAGTGGATAAAGCGCTCTATAGAGAGATAGAATCAACCTTACATTCCCAATCCCTGGTCCTCATAGGGGTCTCCAAACACTACCATGTCTATTGGAGGGACAACACAGCAAGGTGTAAGAAATCTAGGAGTTTCTTGAAATGCACTGAGGATAAATTCCTTCTCCAAGTGACAGAGGAGCCAGCAAGGAGAGGTGCTATGCTGGACCTCTTCTCACCCACAAGGACATGATGCTGAGGAATGTGGTGCTCAAGAGCAGCTGACCATGGAATGTGGCATTCAAGACTCTCAGGACAGGGAGTAAGGTGCACAGCAAGCTCATTGCCTGGACTTCAAGAGAGAAGACCTTTGCCTCTTTGGGATCTGTTTGGAAGAGTACAAAGAGAACAAAGCCCTGCAAGGAAGAGTAGTCCAAGGAATCTGGTTGTTATTCAAGTATCACCTTCTCCAGACACAGGAGTTATGAATTCCAGCAAAGAGGAAAAAAGGCAAAATCACCAGGAGGTCTGCATGGATTGACAAGGAGCTCCTGGACAAATATAAACACTAAAAGGAAGTCTATAGTGGAAGCAAGGACAGATAGCCTGGGAGGAATACAGAGAGACTGTGTGAGCCATCAAGGACTGGGTTAGGAAAGCAAAAGTCCTGAAGTCCTGATAGAACTAAACCTGGCCATCCAGGTCAAGGACAAAAGGAAAAGCTTCTATAGTTAATCTGCTGATAAAAGGGAAACTGGGGAAATTATAGGCCTTCTTTGAAAGAAAACATGAGCTCTGGTGACCTGGGACATAGATAAGGCTGAAGTACTCAATGATTTTTGCCTCATTCTTCACCGTTAAGTTCTCCAGCCACACTGCCCGAATGACAGAAAGCAAAGGTAGGGACCGGAAGAATAAAAAAACATATGCTGCAGAAGATCAGGTTCTTTACTATCTAAGGAACTCCAAGCTGTACAAGTCCATTGCACCTGCTGAGATGCACCCATAAGTGCAATGAGATGTACCTCATGGTCCTTAGGGAACAAGCTGAGGAAGTGGTCCATAGCTGATAGGACAAAGGTGACCCAAAAATACCAAAGGGCTATTCCACACCACAGAACACTGTAATGAACATTTCTATGTCCAGTAGTCTATTTTCATAAAAAATATGAGATGTTATTTTTGAGTTTCTTATATGTTCCAGTATCATTATAAACAGCAGACAGGAATACTATGGGAAATGGATGGATAGGCAGGCATGGTTTGATAAACAGCATGTACAGAGAAACACAAGCTCAACCTCCAGCCCCTTTACAGACAGGAAATATCAGTTTAAGCAAAGTGGATTAAATTAATGAAGTGCATCACAATTTTAAGACAACATGAAATATAGCATAGCATGCAATGTATGCATTGCCGCAGCAAAGGATATCACTATGATTTCTGTCTTAGTGTGCAGAAGTCATAGAATTTAGTATGTTTTACTTGTAATGCAGACCATTCCAGGAGAATTGTAATGAAAACTTTTCATGCCATAACACAGAAATTATTATTAATACTTTACTGTTTAAGTTTTGGAAGGAACATTTCATCTCACTTTATTCTATACCTTCAGTAAACTTCTGTGTGAAGACCACAGGAGGCTTTGGAGTGCTTGAAATAGCTATTTCTGTATAAATGCTATTGTTTGATGCATGTAAGTGAAATATTTGGACGTCTGGGAGGAAGTCCTTTTATGAATTATTCAAAAGTTGAGCTGCCTCTCCTTTTCCTGTAGGAAAGCTATGCTGTACCAAGCAAAGAGATAATACATCTCTGGCTCAGAACAGAAACTTTGGTGCCTTAGAAACACCTCCTATTTTTTCTGCTTGGTTGCTTGCTTGGTTGGTTGGTTGGATTTTAAATGCACAAAGGAAGATAATAAATGCTCTTCTTGATTTAACCTGCTCTGGTAGTTGATTTGCTATCAACTGAACTGCTCAAAATCGCTCAGGTTCTCAGCATATCTCAATGCTAGGTGATATGTTAGTGCAAAGACAGGGTTTCTGAGCAGCCTTTCACCATCATTATAGACAGGTTTAACCATTTATACGTAGATTGCTAGCATGGTTATATTTTATCACACAGACTAAAACCTCCATAAAAACGTAACAAAAGTGAAACATTGAATAGTTTAGGAGATTTTCCACTGTGTAAATATTACATCAGGCAATATTAGGTAGGCAAATCTGCGCTTCCACCTACACACTCAACCCATCCCAGGACAGATCTGGCCTGAAACTTGCATAAATAAATTAGCATTCCTCTGTCACTGAAAGAGTCATCACTTTTCAACATACTGGGCTTATTAATGTAGGCATAATACCTTTGTGTAATTTATGTCCTGATGGCATGACATTAACTTCCCAGCTTAGTTTTAACCTTTTAAAAGTGATTTTTTGTTTGTTTGCTTTGAGTAAAAATGTAGTCTAGCAATACATAGGTGTTACTTTTTTGCATAGGGCATAAGTTAAAGATACAGAAGTATGCAGGATACAAAAAAGTATGCAGGACAAGAAATCTACTAATAATGAAAAATTATTTTTAGATTTTGTAAAGGGCCTAGCCATATTTATGAATGTCTATAATATCAGAAATTTCATCTACTATAGATCTTTCTCAGTTCATGTTTTTAGTTCCTCAAGACCATCTCCAAAAAAAAACTCACATTTTGAAGAATTTTACTTAAAATCCTATTTCCTTAAAATACTAATCAATACCTTAGTGGTATTGATAGCTCTGATTTGTTTTTTGATCAGGTTTCTACAGGACTTTAGGTGATTTTTGTTTATTCAAAATTTAATGAGAATACTAACACCATTGCCAATTTTAATTGTTAAGCTTGAAAGGGCAAACATGATTTACATTAATTTTGCCATCCTCAAAACTAACTAGAGTCAGCCTTTTGGCTATGCTTTCAGGCATCTTTGCATTTCCATTTGACAGCAAAAGGCTTAGTCACTCTCTTGTGTGAAATTTGTTTCTTATTTACTGATATTATAAGAGGGTCTTATAATCTGAAGAATAATCAGCCTTAACTACAGATTTCATACTCTGTACAGCTCAAAGCTTTAATTAAATGGCTTGATGAAAAATATTGTGCATCACTAAGATTTCTTTCTACTCCTCCATTGTATTTGTTCTGTGTTAGGCCAATTACTACTGGTTCATTGGTCAAGAATTTTATATATTAAAACAATGTTTGCAAAGATCACAAGATTTATATTAATAAAATGCATGTAGATGATACAAGATAGCTGAAGTGGCAATTAACTTTTTTTTTTTTCAGATATCTTCAGTTCTCACAGATTCATGTGCATTCTAGCAGAAAGGAAAAAAGCAGCACAGATATTCTTAATTTCTGCACAATTAACCCATTAAAAATCTGCTATTATTACTTGCACAAAAATTGCAAAAATATTTAGAAAAAATGAACTCACACTATAGGTATGATTTTAATAATAAGCATTAGAATTATTTAAAAGAGGCAACTTGTGGGTGGAGATAAACAGAGATGCCTAACATGGGAAAGGAAAAGGCTTAGAGCCTTAACTCAAGATGGAACAAACTAGAAAGGAGCTGTAAAGAAGCTGGAAATAACATGGTGCATGTGTGATAGCATAGCTGATAGTATGGAGAGAAACAGTGTCTCTCAGACCCTCATTCTGATATGTGCATTATTGATCCTATATTTTGGAGGAGCTTTTAGACGGGCCAGATAAAAATGTTTTTGCAGATCTAATATTTTTTTGTATCAATTTCTTTTTTATCCTTTCTCTTCCAGAGAAGGTGCAAGCTGGATGTCTCTGCTTCTGTGACTGTGTCTGAGCTCATTTTCCCTTTTAGTGATACAGTCTGGGAATTCAGCATCTATGATTCATTCCTCTTCCATGGACATATTGTCAATATCATCTTACTGACCTATTCTCGGGAAGAAGATTTCAGGTAGAAGTAAGTATGAATTCCTTAGGTTTATAAGTTTCCTAGAACTTTCGGTTATTGTTATCACTTCCTAAGCAGCAGATATTACTAGGAATCTTTTCCTTTTACAACTTGAACAGGTAGCTCTGTATAAAGACCACAAAACCTGAGGAAATTACTATTAATGAAGTAGACTATTAAATTTGTCAATTAAGCATGAGTGACTGAGGAAAGGCTTGGAGCAAAAGAGGAAAAAGGGGACTGAAGCTGCTAGTCTTTCAGATTTGCATCTGTGCTGGGAAGGGTTATACTGAGCTAATAACTCAATTATCACTTTATGATCTTCATAGCAGCCAAGCAATCTAAATAATTTGCTGTAGCACTAAATCAATGAAATTTCTGCAATGTAACTTAGACTGCCAAGACAACTGAAACAACAATGTTCTTGGGGTTTGGTTGGTTGGTTGGGTTTGTTTTTAATATTAATGAAAGAAATACAATCTTCCCTATATGGTAAATAATTGAAATAGAATGTTACTTAGTTTGATGGGTGACTTTTGTAAATGCATATTCAACAGAAACAAGGACATTTTCTGGTGTAAATTCCTACCACAGTTAAACGTTTTATTAGGATGTGGGGGAAAATAAGATTAAGGACCTTTAATAATATACAATTTTATTTGCTATTTCTTTTTATTTGCCATTTCTTTTTATTTGCCACTCATTTTCTTAAATAAGCAATTCTGTCACTGTGCCATTCTCATATTTACTGCTCATATCATCAGGTTTCTACTGTTTATATTTATGTAATTATTTATTTCACTAAAAAAAGATGCCATTTAAGTCCCCTCATCGTTTCTCAACTCCTTCTCAATGCCACCCCTTATTTGCTTATTATTGCCTAATATTTTATTTTCAGAAATTCTCACTATACTGTCTTAAATTACAGAATCTTACTGATGTGACATTTCTGTGGTTTATTTAATCTTTCAGCTTTCTCTTTGTACCTTTGGTCCTGTGTCCTGGTTTCTGTGTTGCTCATGTGATTTCACAGCTTCTTTCAACCTCACATTTTCTCTGGTTAGTGCTCCTTTCAGACTTTTTCTCATCTACCCCTTCACCCCTCCTATTGCCTGAATTTTGTAGTTTTGCTTCATTATTTTTTCTTAGATACTGGCCCAAATTCCAGTCACAGTCTTCATAGAATTTATGCATTTAGCAATCTGCGTTTAAAGTTTCAATAGACTAAAAATCTTTTGGAGAATTCTGTAAGATTTCTCTCTCCACTTTTCATTGTAATTTGCAGCCAATGGCAAATTTCCTGAGTGGGACTATTCTCTGATGCTTGGCTTGTATGTTTATGCATTGGCTGCATATGTCTTGCCAAGTCCACATCACTGAATTCATGAAAGGGTAGAATCATAAAATAATTAGGTTTAGACCATGCACTAAGGGCATTTTACAGTCATTTTCTGAACACTTTCAGGGATGATGACTCGGCCACCTCCCAGGGCAATCCTTTCCAATGTTGAACCACCCTTTCAGTGAAGTTGATGTCCGACCTGGACCTCCCTTGGTGCCAGCTTGAGGTTGTGCTCCCTTGTCTTGTTGCTTGTTGTCTGGAGGAAATGCAGCTGGCTATAACTTCCTTTTAGGTAGCTGTAAAGAGACATAAAATACCCCCTGAGCCTTGGATTTTCTCCAAGCAAAATAAACCCAGCTCCCTCAGCTGCTCCTCATAGGACTTATTGCTCCTATTGACACTCATCACTCAAATCTAGGGCTAAACCAAGGTTCTTTTTCTCTGGGTAGACACAACAGAGAAAAATCCAACCAATATTCTCATGTGGTAAAAACCTGCAAAAGTTTACTGGCAAATTATAGAAAATTAAGGAACTTTTGCTAAAGAATAATTACTGCATAGCATCACTTGTTACAGCAAAGACAGCCCGTTGAACACAGAAAATCTTATAACCCATTCAATGTTAACATTCTGTGAGAAGCAAGAAGAAAAAGAAAGGGATAAAACCAGAAAGATGGGAAGACTATAGAAAAACAGACATATAGATATCGACTGCTGATTTCCAGCAGTGTAAAACTCCAAGTTGAATGTTAAAGGGTTAAAGGACAACATGCTCACCTCGTGGTGACCCTTCTTAAACCTTTTTGGCCCATCCTAGGCCTTCATCCCAGGAGGAAGTTTCAGTCTCTTGGCCACTCAGGGACTGGGTTATGCAAAACTGGAGCTGCCTCCAGGGTGTCATGATTGACAGACACTGTGGGGCTGGAGGGTATGGGGGGCAGGGTCCCACTTCACCAGAGCAAGACCTGATTCACCCTCTGCTACACATCCCAAGACCCCAACATGTCTTGAAACAGATCACCTTTTCCAGTCTCTGAAGCTCACTCACTAGACCCTTCACCAGCTCTGCTGCCCTTCTCTGGACACGCTGCACCACCTCAATGTTTGTCTTGCAGTGAGGAGCCCAGAACTGAACACAGGATTTGAGGTGTGGCCTCACCAGTGCTGGGTACAGAGGGACAATCCCTGCCCTGGTCCTGCTGGCCACACCATTGCTGATGCAGAACAGGATGCCATTAGTCTTCTTGGACACCTGGGCACATGTTGAATCATGTTCTGCTGGCTGTCAACCAGCAGTCCCAGGTCCTTTTCCTGCTGGAACACTTTCCAGTCAGTCTTTCCCCAGCCTGTAGCACTGAAAGAATTGTTGTGACCCAAATCCAGGACCCAGCACTTCACCCTGTTGTACCTCATACAACTGGCCTTGGCCAACTGATCCAGCCTCTCCAGATCCCTCTGAAAAGCCTTTCTACCCTCTACCAGATCAACATGCCTGCCCAGTTTATGTAATCTGTGAATTTACTGAAGGTGCACTCGATCTCCTCATCTAGATCATTGATAAAGATATTTAACAGGACTGGTCTCAATGCTGAGCCCTGGGGAACAATATGCCCAGCCACAAATGGATGTAAGTACATTCACCACTACTCTCTGTGCCAAGCAATCCAGTGAGTTTTCAATCCAGTCACAGAAAACACAGAATAAAAAGGTAGAGACTAGAAGAATATTTCAAGTAAATGTGTCTTTACAGAACAGTATAAAAATCTGAATGAAAGAGAACATGGGCAATAATATAGCAGCTTTTGTGGTTGAAAAATATCTCCTTTTAAAAAAAATAATATGGAAGAGTATATTGACCTATTAAAATTTACAGAAAAGCTCTGTGAGACTAGATTCACATGTGTAAAAATTAAGCAAAAATAATAATTCTATACAGTTCATGTGTCTAACTTACAATGGAGATACGATGTTACAATCATTTATAATACTTGTCTTTAAAGGATTTGCTGTGCTTTCTATCATTAAAAGGGTTTTTTAACCTAGGATGCTGGATTTAATATCCATATATGTCTTGTTATCAATATATACGACTTAGTATAGGGAGTAATTTTCGTAAGCTGTTTCAAATTGTTCTGATGAATGGTTGGTATCTGGGTAACTTTTATGTGCTCTTAAAGATAACACTCTGATTTATCACTAACTGAAGTGGGCATATGCATACGCACTAGAGAAAATTAATTTCTTTTTGACAAGGACATGTAGAACAAATTAAAACATAAAAAAAAGCAGACATATTTTGAAATATATTTGTAAGTATTCTTCAAGAAAAATAATGGTATTCATACTTCTAAACCAATTTAAAACAAATTATGTAGTTACATCTTTGATGAAGAGATGATATATGTATTTTTCTGTATCAATGGACTATGAATTTGGCAACAGTTGAGTAGCTATTCTCTTCTGACTGGTGAAACTGTAGCCAGTACTTCAGAAAAGATTTGAAGACAAGTAAAAACTATTTTGCTTTAATGAAGTTGTGCCTGTCTAATGAAAGATTCTTCAGCATTAATACAGATAGCTTCACATTAAGCTACTTTGCTAATTAGAATCTATAGCTTTAATTGGTTGTGCAGGACAATCATCTTCCATAAACATTATCCTGCACATTTCTCTGATATCCAGCAAAAATGAAAACTACAAGAGCTGCTGTTTCATATCATCCTGCCTACAGACTCTAAATTGGAATGGGTTGTATTATTTAATGAGTTGCCCAAAGAAGTCAACAGTCCTCTTTCTCAAAGCTGAGTATATCTTCCACAAAGCTTTGGATAATTTGGTCTACCATTTCTGCTTGGATTTTGCATATGCTGGAAATTTTCTTCGAATTCAATTCTTAAGCAGAAGATGTACTTTAGATTAAAATGAAGAGAAAAGTAGAAAATTATAGCTATCTAAAGGACTAAACAAAGAACACATTTAATTTTATTTTTTTTTCTCCAACTGATCAACATTCTACATTGATCCTATAATTGTATGAAACTGTGGCATTTTGTATCCCAGTCACTGAGAAAAACAGAAGATTTGTTTGCCCCTTTTTGTTTTGCATTTGAATATTAATCTCTGCAATTACAGTCACAGATGTGTGTTTAGTTTTGTCAGTTAAAAAGGAGAGTATCCTGCCATAAAAGATAGTGGTATGGGGGGAAAAAAACTAAACGTTGTCAATTCAGTACGTTCAACTTCTGGAGCAGGTTGTTTGAATTCTCATCAGTTTACTATGCTCAAAATCTTTTTAATAAAACTGTTCGCACCAATGTAAAAACAATAATTTAGTATTAGAACTAAAATCTTATCTGTATAAAAAAAAGAATTATTATTAGTTTGGTTACAGAACTTCATGTTAAATTATGTAATGTTAAAAACAGATGTATATGAAGTTTCTAGTGAATTTTCCTTTCTCTCTTGTCAAGCTCATTTCACTTAGGCGGGAACCGTCAGTTTGAGGGGGCTTTCTCAGCATCCTTCTTCATGAGAGGAGTATGATGGTACTGTTAATGGTTTCTCCTTCTCACCACAGGACATATCAGAAGGCATTTTTATTTTTGCTACCACAAAATGTCTCAGTTTTTCTTCATTGGTGTGCAAGTCCACATTATATTCAAATCTACCATCTGTGATGTTTTTTTTTTTTTTATGTGAAACTGGTGCTGCAAGTCTCCCAAGGGTGCCTTCCTTTTACCATTGATTAGGTCCTGGTGAATTGTTTAAAACCCTGCAGACACTTCATGCCTGTAAATTCAGGTCTCCTGCTGTAATCTCATGCTGGTTTTCTTCCATATTGCATTTTATCAGCATCGTAGATAGCTGTTCTTCTCAGAATAGCTGCTGACAACAAATAGGCCTGACATCATTGTGCAACTGTACAAATCTAGACAAAAGCTAAAGAAAAATGATAGTGAGCTGGTCATTAGATAACTGCTAGTGCAGCCTAAAATAAATCTGATAGACACAGAAAAGTCTGGGCAAAACTTGACAAGTTCCTAGTCCTTTCTGTTAGCCTCTCACAGTGCCTATGTCCTGCTACAAGCAATGTCAAAAAACACTACCAAAACAAAACGAAATGAAACAAAATGAAATAAAACAAAACAAAACAATAAACTACCTAACAAAACCCCCACAGACTTGGGCTATTGTTAAATTCATCATCTATTTCAGGGCAAAGGGGAGATGTAAATTTGCTTGCTTATTTTCTACTCCAGATTTTGCAAGTACTGTCTAAACATCAAACTGACCATATTTGCCACCAGAGTGAAGACTGGATGAGTGTTTCATCATTTTACAGAATCTGTGATGCATACCTGACTCCACTGTCAGAGTAAGTGCATATATGGATGAGGGGGGAGCACAAGGTATAATTTCCCTTTAGTTTAGCTGGGCTTTCAACATCATCTCCCAGAATTATTGTTTTAATCTAAGTTTTCACTGTTGGGTCTGGATTGCAAGACAGTAAGAGGGGTAAAAGAAGTTATAGATTATTGGCCTCAGAGGGCAGTGGTAAATAGGGGATGCTGGTGATACACAGAGTACAAAAATTACTGTTTAACAGTGTTATCAGGGACTTGGAAGAGGTTATGGATAGAACAATTATCAAGTAGGTGAAAAATGGGAAGTTCTGCCCTTGTGAAGCACCAGTGCAACAACACAAGCTCATGCCTGCCTGTATGGGAGCTGCTCTACTGGAAGGGACCTGGAGGCCTTGGCCAATAGAAACTGAATATGAGCCAGCAGTGTGCCCTGGTTGCAGAAATAGACAACAGCATCCTGGACAATATCCACAAGGGTACAGCCAGGACACTGAGAAGGACTTTTCCCCTCTACTTGGCACTTATGAGACACTAGGTACTGCATCCAGTCTTGATGCCCCTATCCCTACCCTTCCCAGGAAAGACATTGATAAACTAAATCAGGTTTGCCAGAGAGACCTTAAACTGGTCAGGCTTGGAGAAGTTTCCTCAGGAGAAGAGGTTGAGGGACTGGGACTGCTCATACAGAAGAAGAGGTAGCCCAGGATGAACCTAGAAGCAGCTTTTCAGCAGCTGTAAGGAGTTCAGCAGAGATAAGGTCAGGCTCTTTACTGTGGTATATGATGGGAGAATGAGAAGCAGTGGGCACTAGAAGAAACAGGTAAATTTTAGATTGGATAGAAGAGTAAACCTTTTCTCTTCAAGGATATCAAGCAGCAAAACAAGTTTTCCAGAGATTTTGTACTGAGACTGCCATTAGAGATGTCAATATGAAGCTGGATAAGCCCTGTTCTGACCTCAGACCTGATGATACTAGGATGAAGTTAGACAAGATACCTCCTGATGTAATTTCCAACCTCAGCTTTCCTGTGACTTCTGTATCTGTTCTGTCTGAAAGAACAGAACTGGAAGAGTAGTTACAGAAAACATTGTTATTAAACCTCATATTATTAGCCAAAATCAAAGTTATATCCTTAAAATTTTCATATAGAACAGTACTGTTGGCATAGATATATTAGCTCCATGAAATTCTAGCAATGGTCTGCAAAATATGTGGTTTAAGATGTGAGTAAGACTTTTATATTCCCTTCAGTCACTATAGAATTAATTAATTAAAATTCATGCAAAATACCTGAGTGTAAAGTTCAATGAATATTCATAGCTTGATAATAAAGTCATTATATCTAATAGTTCTCAAAAGTGTTTGGCATGTAGTAACATTATGTAGTTTTTGGTAATCTGGAATTTTATCCTATTTCTATGCATTCTTTTGAGCTTTTGCACTATTTTTGGGTGCTGTTTTTGAGTAAAACATTCTTTCTTTATGGATTCTTCAGAAGCAGGAACAGGTGATTTTTATATGCAGATTTCACCTTGTTAGTGTTTTCTGAATTTACAGAACTACAATGAAAAATGCACAACTACTATTAAGATCTCTACCTGGAGAACTATTAAGGGCTAGACATTAATTTGCCTGTGTGCCATTTTAGTGGAATCAATTGTGCAATAGTAACCAAATTACTACTGGTACAGCTGTTGGGAGGAAAGGGTTAAAACTAAAAGACTTGATGGGGAAGGAATAGCTTCATTCAAAGGGGCCTTGCAGCTGGGAGTGCTAAGAATATCAGTGTGGGAAAACACATATTATGCCTATTGCTGATTATCCTCTGTCTTTTGCGAAGTAGAATTTCTGCAGAGATAACATAAATGTTATCAAATGCTTGAGAGACATTTTCACATACAGGCTTGAACCTCCTGCAGGGAAGGATAGCTCAAAAGCCCAGATATTGTAAAAAGCACAGAAGCCTTTTGATATACTGAGACAGGCAGTGAGCCCCCCCCACCTCTGCTCAGGTCTAGGATGAAATAAGCCTAAGAGAGCCTGTGCCCCTGAGTGTCTGCTGTCCAGCATTGTTAGAAAGGTAATGAAACAAATCTGATCTCTGCTTTTCACTTGTGGCTTACTGGTCACCCTGGTTACCTGAATGTGTTGATTTACACAATAATCAAATAACCAGCTGTATGAACCAAAGGACCTACTATTAGACACCCTCATAAGGAACCTATCTAAATTCATAAAATACATGTATGCTGAATATAGCTTCACAAATACATTTGCATACTCTGCAACATTGAAAAAAGATATCTAAAAGATGTCAGCCTTCAGTAACCCTCACTAAGTGATGATATTTATGATCTTTTGAGTTCAAAGTTATTGATAGTCAAAAAAACAATTGTTGTATGGAATTATTGTGTTTAATAGTTCATTTCTGGCAACTGTAAAAGGCAAGAGCATTAGGCTGAGGTGGAACTCTTGAAATACTTTGCTTGTGAATATGATTTGCATTGATGGGAAAATCAGTCTTGTAAAATACACATGCAATATTCTTAGTATAATGTCCTTTATTTATGTATGCAGAATTCTTATTCAGCCTATATTTAGTCCATCACAAATACAGGCAGACAGTTCTTCCTTTCACAATTGTAGGCTGCAGGTCAATGTTAAGTTCATGGGTCTCCAGACTTAATTAGGAATGTGTCTGATCATAATAACAGTGATGTTTGATTTTGGCTGTTTCTGGCTGTGGACCTCACTGTAAACCTGTCAGTGGAAACAGAGCAAGTAAGCAGCCCGAGCTTCTTGTTCAGTGCCAAGATTTGATCACAGCTACTGGATGTTACTTCAAAATTTGCAGAAATCCTGCTGTTGAGTAGCCTGTGCTCTAACAATTAATACTAACCATCCCCATGTTGAAATTCCTTCTATTTTTACGTATATAACTCATTTGCATAGAATATTTGTATGGGTTTCCCTCCCAGGAGCTATGGAGTACATAATTTTACCAGGTGGGGTTGGTAGCATAGTTAAATGGAAAAAATACTGGAGATAGACACAATATCAGTCTTCTGCATTAGGGGTGACATTTACAGTTAAACCTCAGAATAAACAAACAAAAGACCTTGCAATACAAAACAGTCTAGAAGCCATTGTGTTAGAGTGTATTACTGAGTAGACAGGTACTGTGAGACATTGCTAAATTTCTAGCTGCAGTTGCTAAGGGTACATCTAGTTTGGTGTAAGAAGTCACACCTTACTCTTTAGTTTCCTGTGTTTTAAACATATTCTTTATTCAAAGAGGAGTATATAGAAGAAAATAATCTGTGCAGTGCTGATTGTTTTATTAAATCTAAATGTCAAACTAGAGATAATTGAAGATTTTGATCATTACTCAAGAAGTTTATTTTCCAGCCTTGAAGCGAAGAACTTCAGTTATGACACTAGTTTTAGCTCTTGGTTTCATAAGTAAATTAATTTTTCCAAAATTGAGTGTCTGCAGCCTACACATAGATACTACCTTTGGCTCTCTCCTGTAATGGAATGAAAATGATATTCCAAGAGAAAGTAACTCATCCTGTCTTGTAATGAGGCCTCTATGACATCATGGAGTTATTTCCCTGAATTTCATTTCATGTCCCTGATATTTTCTTGGCAAAAATCCTTAACTAATTTTTTTAGCATTCCCAGTGCGCAGGTATTCCCAGACTGGTCCTCTAAATGCATCATTTGTTACTGGTTAGTGACTGTTTAGTCTCAGCTTGTTATACTAGAGGAGTAAAAACAGTAGTAGTAATGTAATCTGAAAGAGCTCATCTTTGGGTTTCATGGTTGGAAAAGCAACCTTTAAGATCGAATAATGCCTCTAGGGTTTTCTTCCTAAGATAAGCCTGAAAGAGTAAACAGGTATAAAATAATCACTAGACTTGAAGTGATTAATGAACAAGAGCTGAAGACTCAATGCAGAGGTAAAACACATGCACACTTACTTAAAGACAGAGTATCAGTTACTTTTGACAGCTACACTGGAAAAATCCTTGCACTGAACTCACTGCAGGTACTCAAGGCAGACACCTACACTGGGGTGCAGCGCTGGTAGACTGATGTCTCTTGAAGGAATGACCAAAAATTATTAATTCTGAGACTAAATCAAAGTATGCTTTGCTCATTGAACTGGACTCATGATACAGTGCTCATTGCTTCACACCAACTGTTGCCAAGGAAAAGCTTGTTGTTAAGAGAGAGATGATATATTGTGCTGGATGGGAATACAGCAGGGCTGACCAAGTGTATTTCAGTGAACACATTTCCTAGCATTACATTTCTGTGGTCTGTGTGATAAAGTATGCAAAATGATGTAGCTTGAAAGAAACTAATGAGCAGACACACGAACTGAATTACAAAGCAAATTTCAGGAAATAACTTCTTTCAAACACAGGCAGAATTGGGTAATCAGTCACAGATGACAAAGGCAATATTGCTTTTCAGAGTATGTACTGCATTGCAGCACATAATTAACATCTAACATTACAGAGCTCTGGAGGCAATTTTGCTACAGTCCAAGGAAAAGAAAAAATCGGTGATTTCAGACCTGGTATGTGAACTTGAAATCTAATTGTATTTCTTCAGTGGAATAAGAAAAAAAAATAAAAAGAGAATGCCTAGTTCCTTGGTGCTGGTTACCTTTTTTATAAGCTTACTTAAAGTCATGAAATTGTAACCCCTTCCAATTCCTATTTTAATCTTAGAAGTTTCTATATACATTTTATATGTAATTTGTCTTCTCTAAAATTATTCTTGGCCATTTACATCACAATCTATAATTTAAGAAAAACGCTTCATTTTCTCTTCATTTGGACTCTGACATTTGCACATTTATTTAACAGCTTGATTCATGGGTCAGTTATGAGATGTCCTTTGGAAAGATCCTAATTTTTTATAGCTAATTTTTTGTGAGGGGTTTTCCATCCTACTTAAAAGAGAAATTCACAACTTCAGAAAAATTGAAATATTTGAATATCAGTCAGATTGCAACCTAGCAAGTGAGGGGTGAGTTTCTCTAGTGTATTATTTATGTAAATTTTTAATAGAAACTTACATAAATATGTGCCAAATGAGGTTGATCCTGAAATTGTGATGGTCTAAGAGGTCAAATAATTCAAACCATTCATGGTATTATTTTTGATATATGGCAATATCTTAAACTTACAAAAAGTATCTGTGAATTGAAATATGGGAAGGTATGATTTCTTTCTTGATGCATATACTGCATGTCTATAGTCAGGTCTACTGTGAAATTTAATGACAATACTTGCATTTATACACAAAAACCTCAGAGTCAGGAAGGCACAGAGAGACTCAAATTTTGGTACACTTCTTACATTTGCAAAGATCCTAAACATAACAGAATTAATGTATTTTATTTTTATTTTTGGTTATTTCCAAAATATTTCTAAAGAAGTTATGTTGTCAAAAATTTTGTATAGTATTTAAATATTTAAGATAATAATTTGAATATTGCAGTAGTTGATTCAACTGAAATAGGAGACATAAACCTGAGACCTGGCCAGGTGAGCACTGTGAAGTTATTAATTAGCACATTCCAAAATAAATTTCATTCCTAGCCCTGATTCTCAGTTGGTCTGAGACCCTTGCCATAATAGGTCAAGTCCCTTGGGATTGGACCTTTGCCCTCAGGTATTCTCAATGTATTGTGAACCTGATCCCCTGACCCTGGTCTCTGGTGCCTGGCTATCCTTGGATAACATTGCTTTTGGAAACTGCTTCAAAGACCACGTGGATTAAAGGATATCCTGGCAGACCACTGCACCCGTCCCTTTTTTATTTTACAGCTTCGCTATCACTCAGCTAAGACGTTAAAGTTGTCGCAAGGGGAGAATCCCCGAGGGAGATGCAAATGAATATTTTTAATAGTTAGGTTTGTTAAGACAACCCCTCAGAGTTCTATAGCATTTACATTTTTACATATTAGAAATTGACCTAGATCTGTCTGCTTATGTATCTGTTTTGAGTTATTTCAGGTTCTTAGAATATTTAGGTGTTTAGATGGTCATCTTTGGGACTCATTCTCATTTATCTAAACTTTTTTCCTTTTGTTTATTTCAAGAAGGAAAAGATAAAGAAGAAAAATAAAAACCAAAAAAAGTTCCTTTCAGGATAAGGGAGTTTAAATATCCATTCTTCCTGGAGGACAGGTAACCTCTCTCGATCAACTCTCCACCTTTTGTTGTCAATGTATTGAAATATTGCCAATTTGTGCCAATAGCACACCTCTGTAGTCAACATTGCTTCTACCACAGGACTGACTCAAAATGCTTTTGTGTGAATGTTTACACAGCTATCTATGCATGTATTTATGAGCATATGACTAAATTTACTTAACCTGCACACAGCTGGAGGAGACTATTTGAGAGTAGGATCCAAAGGCTTCTCCAATCAATACTCAAGAGTGAATATTGATCAAACATCATATTTAAGGGTAGTTCATCAAGCTACCTTTCAGTTTTAACCACAGTGTTCCCAATGATATAGGAACAGAATGCAAAGCAAAGTTCTGGAAAAAAAAAAAAAAGATAAAATTAAAACTCTACACCTGTTAGTATTTTATTCATAGGGTGAAGAACATGATGTGAGGGTAAGCTGCTTCTTTGTTAAGTCTATTCAATCAATGACCTTTTGCAGTGCCAAAGGCAACAAGTAAAGAAGGAGGTGATAACCAAAGTCACATAAAGACATAAGCTTAGTAAATCAGGAATAAAGGATATGTCGTCAAATATTAAAGTCCCCAGTTACAAAGTGATAGGCCATTAAGAAACTCAACACAGAGCTTTGGAGAGGGCCACCTGATGTTTTTAACTGATAAGAAGGGAGAAACAAAAGGAATATGGGGGTTTGAGATATTCAGGTGGCATCTGTGGGTTTATGCAAAACTTAGGAAGAAATTTTAAGTGAAGGCTCATGAGGAAGAACAAAGTTGCAGTAGTTTGGTGAAACTTCTTATTTCTAATGCTGTAGCTTTTGAAGAACAACTCTGTTTCTAACCATAATACTAAAGACCATACCAAAATTTTCTGGAGGAAGTACCTTTTTACATAAATAAAACATTTTTTCTCATTTAATATTTTCGGTAGTGAAAAGTAATGAAAATAAAATAATGTAGTTTCATCAAGAGAAACAATGTTTAAGTTCATTGAAAGCAAATATTTAATTATTTGACAGATAACAAGTATCAAAAGTCTTCATCACCTCTTACTCTCTTATTATAGGCAAAGATATATATGAATAGCCAAAATATGTAATTTAAAAAGCTATATAGCATCAGGAAGTTTTGTTCCTGTGTTAAAGAATACATTTCTCTTTGGATTTAAGACTTGTAATTTGCTTCCTAGTGCAGGAATCAGTAAGTTCTGTGAAATTTAGAGTTTTGATATAAAAGAGCAATGGACCTAGTGTAAAATTATATTCCTGAAAGTTATTGTTGCAACAGTTGTTTTGTTGCTGTTAGTTATGGGGTTTTTTTAGGAGTTCTATTAGATTTTTCTGGGGACAAACTGAGATAGCTCATGTTTTACAGTATTTCAGACTTTGAGCAGAACATGATGCTTGCACATCTTTCATTCTTTGATTTTTGGTATTGAGACTGTAAAATATTCCAATGGAATTTTTTTTAAAAGCATTGGCAACATTAAGAAAAGTCCTAGAAAGTATTTTATAAAAAAGATATGTAATAACATAAGATTCAATTAGAATTTTGCAACAATAGCTAGAATTTCAAAAATTTACCATTTCACTCCATCTTCAAATTCCTTTGAATTTGCTATTCTTTGTAAGTTTTCCCTATCTTTCTCACTATCCATTACTTCACTGATACTTAAAATCCACTTTCTCAAGTTTTTTTATATGTCATATGACACAAACCACTTTCAGTAAGAGTAGAATATCCACCTTATTAGATTTTCAAAATTGGTAGATGTGTGAAATTGAACTGTATCTATCTCATGTTCTTTGTCCCACACTTTAAATACAAAATGGAAGTTTTATTATAAAAACAATTCTCCTCCTACAGCTGTAACTATTCTTTTTTTCTAGATCTTGTCAAAGTTATCAATGGTTTAATTTCTGAAAATGTTCATGTACTTTATAAAGTGAATTACAACCTACTTTACTTCTTGTGGTTGAACAAATTTGGAGGCAGTGAACAAATATCTAACATGCAATTTCTGTTGCAAGCATTTTTCTTCCACTATATTTTTTGAATAAAGAAATAATTATTAGTCTAATTGTGCAAAATCAAATACTTAACAAAATATTCCTGGAGGTTTTTTTCTCTCTATATACCCTGTTAATCCTGTTTATGCAGAAACAGGTAAATTATGCCTACAACACTGATATTACTTAACCATGAGTAGTTTCAATATTATGAAAACAAATGCTCACTTTTGAGAATCAGAAGTTATCAAAAGTTGATTTCCCTCATCTCTCCTGTTCTTTGTTGGGAAGTGGCCTATGCTATCATGACAAATACTAAAAGAAGAGAACCCAGTGATAGAAAAAGGAAGCATAAATCAAAAACACTGTCAAGCAATTAAGTATTTACAGTATACGTATTTTGTATATCAGTTATACCAGCTGGAAAGATGAGATAAATTCTTTGCAAGAAGCCCTTGCACACTGATTTTAGTATTATTGAAAAATCACTTAAATTTGGTAAAAAACTAAACCAAACCAAACCAAACCCAACCAAGCCAAACTCTTACTGTAATTAAGTTTCTTCTATTATTTATGATCAGTACTTGTCTGCTGTGAGACAACTGGGCTACATTAGCAAAAATATTCTGATTCTATTATTTATTTCTAAAGCCATACAGATGTTTATATGGACAAAGTAATTTTTACAATTAAATAGATTTGTAAGTTTTCCCATTCTTGCATTTTAAAGAGCATCTAGATCATCCTGAAATAAAAGGTGAAGATGGGATGAGTTGCCTAGTCTGCAGATGAGTATTTTTCACATCCTTGAAAGACCCATGAGATTCCTATGCTCTCTGAAATTGAGTTGCATATAATTGACAATATCATAGTTACAGATCTCCAGAAAGATATGAATTGCAATTTGCACTTTTGGTACAAATTTCAATGTTCCCCTGTTTTAGTGTCTCAAGTTATAATGTGGAGAAAACCTTTAATACGTTTTGTGAGAAAAAGCTCTCTTGGTTATTAATTTAGTATGCTACTGTGAGTTGCAATATATTTTGTTCAAAAGTTCCTACTGTTAATGTTTAAATTGTTCGACTGTCTTGAAAGGCATTTGGTGTTTTAAGGGATTGAGGGGAAACCAATGAAACAACAGTGAGATGGAAGGAAGACAAGTTTTAATTAGCACTTCTATTCCCATATTTGTGTATGTTCTGTCATGTTGAATGTGACAATTTACCAAAAACTAGAATATTTTTGTTGACTTAAATGTGAATTATCATTTTCATGCACCACCTCACAGCTTTCAGCCTTCTGAACAAAAAAAGGGGGACATTTATCTTTATGCATGCAACATTTTCTTTTGTCATTATTAAGCTTCACTTGTAGTCTGGCAGTGAACCTATGGAGCAGCAGTTAATAAAATAACTTATTTCTTCAGTGTCACGATGCTAGATTCATTTTCTCTCACAGTGAATAAAAATTAAAGAATCAACATTTAGCAACTCATAAGAATATCCATAATTGTAATTTTAGTTTTACGTAATGTACTTGTTCCTTACTTTCCAGTTATTATTGCTTATTTCCAACAAAAGAAGACTCCATTTGTACTACTATTCTAAATGTAGTACTCTCATAGGTGTTAAATAGGTATAATTTCAAGTCTGTTTATTTACAGAATTAGTTTTTTCCACTTTAGTGAAATATGAAATGGCTGATCATATATTTTCATACCTATTTCAGGATTCATGTTAATAAGCAATATAAGTTCTTGTGGATATTTTATACCCATACCTCAAAGCTGGTTCCTCACTGACAGCCCATTCATGTCTATTTGCTTAGTGTCTACCTTTTCTAAAGCCGTCTATGTTCTTTAAAGTGCTATTCTATCAGTTCACAGAGTATTGTGGATTCCACAGCTACAAGAAAAATGAAGGTAAGGCTCAGTTTTTGATTAATTTAAATCTCATTAACAGCAACAACAAAAAAATCCTACTGAAGTGAAGATAATAAGTATATAAAATCAATTCATTTGGAAGATGGTAGGCAACACAGTGACAGCCTTTTGTGCTGGTTTTGTCTGTTTAACGTGTAGAGTAATGTTAGAAAATAATGCAGTTTGGAGTGAATATGTCACTGGACCCATACCTAAGATTTTGAAAAATGAGCTATAGCTTCTATAGTGTAGATAACAGCCATCATGTCCTGAGAAAGAAAAGGCATTTGTCTCTCATTTGAAGATTCATCATGTTTGACTCAATAATGCTCAGATTATAGATGAATCACAATATAAAACATAAGAATATACATTAAGCTGAAATCTAACAGACTCTTAAATATTTCAGAGAAACCTATAACCATGAATACTTTCTGGCATTTATATTTACTATCTCATTCCTTTCGCTCTATTACTTTGAGAAACAGCCCTATAATAGACATTCTGGAAAGCAGAGATTTAAGAATCCAGCATGAGCTACTTGCATCAGGTTATTACATCTTTTCAGTAGTTCAATCCTTACCAGACTAATGACCCCACACTGAGACATTTCAGGTATGCCTAAACCATTGAAACCAGAGCCAACACTCTTGGCGGGGGGGAAATACTTTGCACGCTTCTCTGTGGTTGCTCTGCTTGCACTCACACTGGGATGGTTTCAGTCTCTATCAAACTGGTGCACTCTGAAATGGTGCCCAGGCATGATTTCAGTGATAGGAATAGGACAGGGCCTGTCCCCAGGTGACAAGATGGATTATTATGTCTGTCTGTTGTAGGAGAAGAAGGTATGTAATATATGATGACAAGCTCGATTTCACTATTTGGCTTTATGACAGAGAACAGTTGCTGGCCTGTTGTATTCAGTAGCATAATTTGCAGCTTTAGTGTAGACATGTTGATAAATTCCTTTGAGCAATACATTTTACATTTTATCTTTTTTGTCCCATAATAGATTTTAATCTGTTTGAAAAGATAATCCCTGTCTCCTGTTGTTTCCTTCCTCCCAATGTTAAAAAAAGAGGTCCACCATTTACAGAAGATGGTTTGCTTGCTTCTCTCTTCTCATTGTTTCCAAGGATGATACACCTGAAACCTTCCTGGGCTAACTGTTCCAATAATTCACCATCTTCATCATAAAAATATCTTCCTTATATCTAATCTGCATCTGCCCTCTTCTAGTTTAAAGCTGTTACCTTTTGTCCGCTCACAACAGGTCCCACTAATAGACTTCATCTTTCTTACAGGGCTCCTTTAAACATTGAGAAGACACAGTAAGGTCACCCCAGAGGCTTCTTTTCTTTCCCCCCTCAACCCTGACAGACAGACCTAGGCTGTATGCAAAGCTAGAAAGACCTACTTCTTCCCTTCCAGTATGAACAGCCACTCTTAAGACTTTGCAGTTGAGGTAAAGAAAGCATGGGCGTGTTGGAAGCTCTTTGAAAGAACCTCCCACTTGGAGATCTCCACTGTACTAAGACTTTGTGCTGTAGAACTACTGCTCCTTGGCACTGGTATTCAAGAAACAAGTGTCCATAACCTGTTAAAGTGAAAACTTTCTTTGCAAAGTCTCATATGGATTATTTTATGGGTGCTCTTGGCATGGATGCACAAATGTAAACCCCCTAGAGTTAGGGATTTGATCAAAGGAAATGTTCTTAGGTAAAACTAATTTTTTTTGTTTGCTTGTAATTTCTGTTTTTTGTTTAATTTGTGTAGGTTATTGGTAGCGTTATTGCCCAAGGGAAAACACATACCAGAAAACTCATGGTGAGAGGGCCTTCAGGAAAAAATAGTTACATGTTGATATTTATTGGACAGCAGCAACTAAGGAATTGACTAATGAATTTTATGAGATAAAACTTCAGAGAGGAGAAACAAATTAGCACAGAAAGAGGCAACTTAGAGAAATCTGATTATATATTGCCTGAAGAATATAAGGGCTTGAGAGATGTCAGGATAAAAAACAACTTTTAGAAGTAAATAGAACAATGCTGGGTAATAGAAGCCATGGCATATAAGGTAAATGTGAGCAGGAAAGTTCTTGAATTTAATTTGCCCACTTAGATGAAGAACTGATGAAATATGAGAGAAAAGAATAGCTGAAATAAAGTGTGCCATTGAAAGAAGCAAAACTAAAACAACTTCAAGAAATGAAACATAGCCTTTAACTTGATAGTATTGTCTAACCACATCGATTGGGAATGGATGCCAACATTTCTGAAATGAAGATGTTCGGTAGTAGGGATGAATGTAAAAGCCAGTCACTAATCCAGATTTACACACCTGCATGTTAGCAAATCAACTTATAACAAGGGTTATCAGTTTAAATATAAATAGATTATGCTCAGATTTAAAATATACTGCCTTGACTTCCACTGGAAATCAACCAACAATTTATTTAGTGGAAAATTCTTTATGTTTTCAATAATTATTTGTATTAGAAAAATGGCCTTCAAATGTCTAATATCTCTCTCCTGAACAGGAGGTATGAACAATACTGTAAATGTACAAGGTTTAAAATTTCTGACTGTGGTGAGGTGATACTGTTAGGATGTATTTAGCTGCATAAACCACAAGCACATCCAAGACCCAGATGCACACTCTACATACTGACTTTTGTCAGGATGGGATCTGAACATGCGTATTTTTCTCTATGATTTAGAGAAATAAAACTGATAGCCTGCTAGGGGCTAGTTCCTAAACATGGACTCCTGGGAATACTAGATATTCATGTGCTCTGTCTGAACAGCATTCTTAAAATAGTTGTTTGAACATAATATACAGGCTCCCTAGTCTTTGGTAGCAATAACATCCAAAACTCTACTACATTAAAGGCCACATTATTAAAAGTACCTGGGAAATTATTTCAAAATTAAGAGAAAACAGACTGAGGATTCTTCAGCAATTGGATCACCGTATGCCAATCTGAGTATTCTCTTTTAAGTGACTCAAATCAGGTCTTGTCTAAAAAAAGACTTTTCTTCATAACCTTCAAATTGACAAAAGAATATTACTTTCTCTAATATTTTCATTTTTGCTTTGAAGTGTCTGAAATTTTCTTATTACTTTTTTCCCTATCCAATCGCTTTTATAGTTCATGGACTTTCAAATGTTACTGTTTCAAATGATACTGTAACATGTAGACTCAATGACCCCATAAATTTATAAAGACTTCTCCAGAATTCTTATCTCTGATCAATGAATCTGTTGGCAAAACCTGCCATACTGTGTAGTTTGCATATGCAAGGAGCCATATTATTTATAAGACTAAAAATGTATTTCAGTGTGAAGCATGACCATTATACTTTACTAGTTACCTTACTGGAGATAATTTTAATAGGTCGGAAGTTTGGAAAAAACAAAATACAACAAAAGAAATCATTATTTTTCACAGACACACTGCAGGCTGAAGATGGTCTTTGAGTAAATTATTCATTGTGATTTTTTTTTTCAGCTCTAATTAAAGTTTTCTGCTAGCAGAGTATGTTTGCTACATTATAAAGTCACATATTACACAGAATTGTATTTTCAGGTCTAGTCAAATGTTATAAAAGTTTTGGTTTATTGGATTTACACTCTCACAGAAATTTATTTTTCTTCAGTTTTCATAGTAAAGTATTTTAGTTTAATTTCAGTGGAAGTATTTCAAATGTTTAGGAAACTATTTTTTCTTCCTATTCTTGTTTATGGCTCATATTAAAAAATGATGACCATATAGTGTGTTACATATCGATCAACTCTTCAATTTTATTCTTCATATAGAGCTACATAGCTGTTTTATTGAGGTATGGAAGGTGATACAACCTTGTTTTGTGGTTATGGTGATAACTTGCCATTAGTACAGAAACATGAAGCAAGATTTATTTATCCATGTGTCCAAAGACATACCTTTAATAGGAAGTAGCATAAGCAAAGTACTAGAAAATAGTAAACACTACACCTATATGATACTTTTTCAAATATTAATTTTTTTCCCCTTCTAATGGCTGTTGTTGTTAGGCTTTTTGTTCATATAGACCAGTGGCAAAGATGTTTGAAAACTGGTGCCATGGGCTTTAGTTTCTGAGTGCAAAATTTGCCAACTTCAATAAATAGCTGCTTTAAGTAGCACCTTCTTGAAATTAAAGCAGTTTCTCCATGTTCCCAACATAAGGAAATATAACCAGAAAAACATAGACATTACCCCAAGAAAATTACAGAAGTGTGGATTCTGAGTACTGCTAGAAGAAGAGTAAAATTCTTTGTGGTGACTAGATCAATCTTATAGACTGCTTGGTTTTGATTTTTTTTGTTTTTGTTTGTTTGTTTGTTTGTTTGTTTTCAGATAAACCAATTCCAGTGAATGAAAGGAGATATTACTGTATCTTAATGAAGTAATAATGCTTATAAATTTTTCTCATTATACTAGATTAGTATTTAACTGTTCTCAGAAAATTTCTGTCTTGCATAAGCACACGTGTACACACTCTCCTTCTTTGAAAGAAAGTAATATGTGACCTAGTTCTGATCTATCAATCTGTTTTGTGCAACTGCATCTAAGAAGAAAAACCTTCAAAAAGCAACACATCTACCTAGTGGATTACTGAAGGATTCATCTTCAAAAAGAATTTTCAAATGTTTTTTACAATTGCCAAGAAACTTGTATCCTGTTAATTTTCCGGTTCAGTTTTTCACTTTGTGGCAGGTTGCCACCATCTAAACCACCCTTTGCTTAATGAGGTAAAGCTGATTTTCAAACATGGAAAAGAACTTGCATAAATATTCTAAAGAGGGAAATGTTGATTTTTTTGGTTGATGAGGCGTTTGGTAATCTACTCCATTACTTCCTATTGGAAACTGTAATTCTAACATTCCCTTTACCTTTTTTTGAAGACCTGTCAGTTAGAGTTCAGTTAGTGACTTCAAGACTCAGGCTCTACTATCTTTGCTGTTAAACTAGGCAGTGCATGAAGGCAGTATATTTGAAGTCAGAGTATATTTTAGCCATTTAACAATTAATACAGTGACATTTTAGTGGTACATCCTTTTCTTTGTTGTAAAAAATGTCAAATAAATCCAGAACAAGGAATCAACAAGATATTTAAGATAAAATGTTCATATATAATTAGAAAATAAATTTTATTTCATATAATGGCAGAATTATTAGGGTTTGAAGGGTCCTTAAATATAATCTGGTTCCAGCCCCCCCTCTCCCCATGATATTCACTAGAACAGGTTACTCAGGGTTCCATCCAACACTGCCTTAAACACTTCCAAGGATGAGGCATCCACAACTTCTCTGGACAAGCTACTGTGGTGTATTACCACCCCCTGAATAAAGAATTTCTTCATATAAAGACATGAAATGTGATCTCTGGTTTGCAAGTACAGTGATGATTAGTGATGTGGGGAAGAAATTTGAGTTTAAAGCAATTCAACCTGGAACATATATTGGTACACTATAATTAATATTATACCATATCTAAAAGACTCATCCTAATTATATATTACCATTCAAATTGTGTACTGGTATGTGCACTAACTTCTGTAAATAAATACTGTTTCTCCTAAAATTGTTTCTATTTTATTCTCATTGTCTAACACAACCCACACCCACCCATACACACATGTATCCCCTCCATGTATATCTGGCTCTCTTGTCTATACATAACTAGTAAATATCCCCAACTAAAAGCACCATTAATTAAAATTAAGGTTTTTAAACTAATTTCACTATAAGATTGATAGATGTTACAGCTACATTTATGCTAAAAGAATTATTTGAAATAACAGAAATTAAAAGTTGCCTTTTCACAGTAGTGTCAAAGAAATCATATCAGTGTTCAAACTATAAATAACATTAGCTTATTCAATTACTTAAAGCCTGATTCAAAACTTACCTGAAAAATTTGTTCAAAATCTTAGTTAATATACTTTGGATTTTTTTGTTTTGTTTTGGGTTTTTTTGGGTGTTCTATTTTTTGGGTTTTTTTGTTTGTTTGTTTTTGCTTTTTAATTTGTGTTTGTTTGTTGGGTTTTTTGTTTGTTTTTGTTTTTTATTTTTGTTTTGGTTTTGTTTTTATTTTTGTTTTGGTTTTGTTTTTGCTTTTGTTTTTGTTTTTATTTTTGTTTTAATAAAGGAGGTTGAACATCAGTCCAGTTGTAATAGTTGCAATTTTATTGTTTTGGGGGAGTACATTTTAAGTCAGGTCAAAATCTGAACTCTCAAGTGTAGTATTGTATGTTCAGAATTATCTTGCTTGTGAATCTTACTAAAACATCAGGGATTTTTAAATGTGTGTGTGCTGTGTGATATACTTGTATTTTCTCCTTCCTTTAAGCATTGTGTCACAAATAATTTTGTTGTAATTGAATGCATAGGATTATATGTTTTGGGAAAAATATTGATCAATATTGTTCATATATAAAAATAACTATACAGAAGCATGGAAAAAAATTAGAATTAATAAAGGTATATTCAACTGTGATCTTTGTGCAATTGTGTCAAATATAAAACATTTAAAATTTCCCTGTGCACAAAAAGGAAATTTTGCACAGCCTTTTGGAAAGGTCTATGATAAGCAATTAAAGCTTATTGCATTTCTTTTGAAATAAACTTAAGTAGCTAGCATATTGGTCACTGACTTCTAGTTAGATATAGTAGTATTCTGTTCATTGAGCAGTCACATGCACATATAAATGAGCATTTGTAAATGCATCATGTATAGTAACTGTATCTTAAATGTGTCTTTACTTTTTTTTTTTAGCCACTAGTTTATAAAAAAAACCTGTGTGTCTGTACAGGGAATGACAGAATCCTGGTGACACCTTGAAAATCATTAAGATTGCAATTGAAGCACTTTTTTCTCATCTCCAAATACCTGTTTGTCAGACTCCAGACCTGAACTGCATTAGCCAAGACAGATAGAACCAGCTTTTTATATATATATATATAT
>VXBI01002474.1:116343-214823 GCA_013397375.1 Toxostoma redivivum
AAAAAAAAAAAAGAAGCACAAATGTACAATTAAAAAGTTTTTAAGAAGCTCTATTTCCAGAGTAAGATTCTGGACATCTCAGTATCTAATAAAAATAGCATTTTCTTTTTTAAAACATTTTGTTATGAATTTCTAAAATATGTGTACACCCTTTTTTTGTAAGCAGGACATAGTAGGCTGTCAAGGGACTAGAGGGATCTTCATCTAATTGCACTTAGAGACAGCAGAAAGAGAAAGGCAGTACTAGTAATATTCAAATGTATGTGCTCAAATCCACAGAGGACTTAGGATGGATGCAAGCACCTGGTTTAAATATCAGACACAGTCATCAAAACCACAACGTAAATCTTTAGGCATCTAATATCTGTAGGCACTTGAAATTTTGTCAGTGACTTACTACTAGTCCAGACAATTTGCTTCCAAATCTTTCCTTATTTGGTAGCACTGAGTGGCTTAATGCATCCTGAACATTTGTCTTCAGCTGGAAACACTTGCATAGGCATTTCACACAGACCAATCCAGAAAGTGTGTCCAGAGTGAGAGAAGCAATGTGCATTCCCCTTTTACTAAAAACAGCAAGATGTGGTGCTTCCCCCTCCAGAATATCTTCTTTTCACCTATATAAAATATACTGATGTCCATTTAAAATCAGAAACAGTTCTTATCTGCTGGTTTTTCAGTGTTCAGATGTACTCTTGTTTGGACATTTTCAAACATTTTTTTTTCTTAAAATGACTCTCAAGTGGCTTACAGCAAAATTGAACTCTGACTAAGGTTAATTAGTCTCGCAATAAAACAAGCTTTTTGCTGTAAACACTTGCTATCATACGTATATTACAGTAGTCACGAGAAAAAAAATAATTTAGCTCCAGAACTACTGCCTAAAAGCAGTACACTTGGATGAGCCACATGCGAAATTATGATGTGATAGGAGGATGGTTAAAATATGTGCATGGATGTTATTTATCTGAGATCACATCAAGCACAAAATGAGTTTACAGCATGAATGATCACTCTGACTCTGAATTACAGTTATTTACTACAGTACCCTTTTGTAAGACTTTGTGGAGTTCAAAGGAATATATAGGCCTTTAAAAGGGCATGGAAATGGAGAGTGATCTGTTATAAAAGCCCAGTTCTTTACAATAAAATGAAAAATTTTTGTGTTTTGAGGTATGTGATTGGAGCTTATGAGAATACATAGCTTTTCTAACTGTCCTGATAGGTTGAGAGGCAGTTCTTCACATAATTATTATCAAAATATTTCTACCTAAATGCTATATTACTTAAAAAATTTGTTGTTATGTAGATGGATCTGCAGAATGGTCCTAGCCTATGCAGTTTATCTCTAGAGCTTGTTACACACCCTTTGTACTCTGTTGATTTATTCCACCAGATGATTCTCCAGAACATCTTCCCGTTAAAATTCCAAGAGCCAGGATGATCCAGAGCATGCCTTTATCTACAGTGAATTTCTGTCATTTTCATATGTAAATCTACAGGTGTACTGACTAAACAATCCTATGCACTTTTTAAATTGTTAGTCTACTTTGGGCTAATGAAGAGCATTATTTAGAGGGCAGATATTCCTATGACAACCATATGTGTCGTTGCTGGCAATTTCACTGTGATTTTGCAGAACAATTCTAATCAAACTTACTATTCAAAGATTGAAACAACTTTTAAATGGGAAATTAGAGAAATATGATTAGCAATTTCTGGTCATTCTCACATTCTTCTTCTACTGCATTTTATCAAATTACATTAATGTTTTCTCCTTACTATGACAAACATTGGGGAAATCACCACCTCCCCCTCCCAGCTGAATCCTGAAGCAAATAAGAAGCAATCAAAATTGAGAAGAGTTCTCATGCTATTTTAAACTAGCAAAAACCTAATTATCACTAATTAATAACATTTTTCTAATTGCTTCCTTAGATAGTTTTGTTTTCTGTATTTTTAGAAAATATTAAATATTTAAATACTGACTTAGCTTGCTTCAGTTTTAGTGTTTCTTTATTAAAATAAGTGCAGCTTTACTAATTGTGACAGCTCTGCTGGAGTGTCTTAGTGATTTTAGCATTGAGTGTCCTTGTTACAATCCAAAGGCATAACGCTTAAACATATAAAATTACATAGTTCATTAAGATAGCTGCTCCCAACAGGAGAAGTTTTTAATTGTATGTATCTTAAGTACTCGTAAATTCTTTGAAATATTGTAGCAGGATAGAAAGAAGAAGCAAAGGGAAAAATTGCATTGGTCTTTGTACCCTTATTTCATGTATTATGTATGACAAATGTCTTTTGTGGTTTTGCAAGGAAATAATGGCATGGCAAATAATTATACATGTTCTATTTTTAAAGTTACATTCATTTCAGCAGATGTGTCTGTCAAGATATATTTCTGGTTTTCCTCTCTGAATTTCTTTTTCAAACTCTTCCATTCCTCTGATCTGACCAGTTACCATTTCCTTTTTCCCTGATGTTGCAAGCAAAGATGTTATTACAATTGTTGTACGAAAAAGATCTCTTTGTGACCTCTCAGTGTTAATTTGCTGCTCACGAGACAGCACTGCCACTTGATAGTGAACGGTTCAAGCAGCACAGGATTTGGGAGAACGAATGAGTCAAGTACAAGAGGGGGGTAACAAATTAAAAATAACCTGCCTAAGAACTATTCCCCAGATCCATCTGAGTAATTACAGTCTTCCAGAGCAAAATAACCGTTGGCTACAATGTTTTTTAATAATAGTTATGTGAAGGATTTCCTATTAACCTATCAGGAAAGTTATGCATTTCTGGTTACCATCACAATGATTTCAGAAATTATATTGGTTGTGCAGTAATATATGTCCATCTTGTTACCTGGGTATGCAGCTGCTGATTTGTCTGAAGGACTCTACATTAATAAAATCTGAAATTAAATATGGGAACTGTGCTTTACCTAAAAAAACAGTTTTTACCTCATTCAGTATGAATTCTGGGTCAAGACTGACAGGTTAACACTTGAGTATGCTCTACATTGAACATATAATTATCAATATCCCTTCTCTTAAATGTTAATAAAATTTACAGATTATTAGTTATTTTTCTTAAGAAATATGTGTTCTGGATTACAAGGGTAAAATGTCATACATGAGTAGCAACTTGGGGCCTTGTCTGATTTTGGGGTGGGGGGGAAAAGCCTCTTGCTCTTCCAACGTTAAAACTTTTCCTCTGTCTTAAGCTCATTGTCTACAAGCACAGGCACCGAGTACTAGTTTGATAATTTCATTATTTGGAATTACTTAACAGTACAGTAACTAGTTTTGAGAATTCTGCACAGTTCATATTTGGTTTTCATTGCTTCTCTGGGTGTATTGCTGTTGTCTTTTTGAGATGTAATTTATACCATATCACATCAGTAGTATTTTCATAAACACAAAAACTATACAAAATACACTTGTGTTTGCTTTTAAGAAAGAAATCTGTCATCTTACTGTAATGAGAAGTCAATATGAAATGGAAAGTCAGATTTTTTCAGATAGGATTAATGTTTTCTTTTTTCTGATATTTATCAGGCAAAGATTTAACTTTTATGGTATCTGCTTTATGTTTTAAAACATTCCTATGTGGAAAGAGATACTCGTGCAGAAACTTACTTTTTTTCATTGTGATAAAGGTATTGCAATAAACTTTCAGCTGGCACCAGTAAAAGTTTTTTTAATACTCATACTCCCTACCAATTGCTGCATATTTTATCTCTGAACTTTAGACCAATTAAACAGTGGTCATATTTTTCCTGTTTCTAGAATTAGTCAAATTAGTCCAGAATTAGTATTTTGGAATTATTTTAGTATATCGGAAATTTAAACCAATGTAGAATAATTGCAAACATAATAAAATTTCCAATTATACTATTCATATAATAGAAAATAGAAAACAGTATAAATAATACAGTTGAAACAATAATAATTAAATTGTAAGTAATTACAATTCAATTTCATAAATTTTAGTACTGAATTTATTTTATTTTCATTCATTTTTGGAAGACAGTTATTAAAGTTATCCCAAGTATCTAACTGTAAAATGAAGTTTGTTTCTGTATTCAGACTCAGACATGTATGCAGTGACTGTTCAGGGTTGCAAGGAGGTTGATTTCTCTGTTTAACATAAGACATGTAAACACAATAATTTTTCAAGCATTCAAGAGGATGTAATCACTTATAAGACATGATCTTTATGTAAAGAAATATATATATATGCCTATATATATATGTCTATGTCTATCTAAAAACTTATAAGACATGATGTCTATGTAAAATGAAGTCAGTTCTAGGGAATCCATTTCTGAAAAGGAATGAAATGTTTCCAGCAAATTCCAACTTGTATTCCAAAAGTGTTAAAATAGGAATTTTTACCTAAATTTTCAGAACAGAATTATTTCATTTTCTTGGCAATGGACATATATGTAAGGAGACGTAACTAAAATAATTTTTAAAATTTAAAGTTTGAATATATGCAAATACTGAAATATAAAATGTATTCCAGTAACAATGCAAGAATAGATAGTGTAATACAGAGGAAAACAGACTTTTGAAGGGAAAAACAAATCTGTCAGCCCAGGTCTTCAGGAGCTGTCTTTCTCCTTTATTTTAATATGAAAGATATAAAAAAGTAGCTTTATTTATTTATTTATTTATTTATTTATTTTAAATTTAGCAAGAGGTTCTTGTCATTTCCCTCAAGAAAGTAATATAGCTGCTGTACTAGAACTTGGGATATGTTTGAAATAACCAGTTCGACTTTATTGTTATTCATCATAACAACACTATTTCTTTTTACACTCTCTTGCATTCTTTAAAATAACAATTTTGTCCTTTGGGTTTTCATCCTTCAAATGCTTATTGATTTCTTGTTTTGCTCCAGGCATAAGACAAGCCAGAGATGTGTAATTTTCTAGAATTGTCATGGTTGTTTCTGAAGTCCCTACAGTTTACAAATGTTTTATCTGGAAGATAGTTTCATGAACTGAATCCTATGTTCCAAGTATTACTCCACCAGAAATGCCCAGAGAAAAATGCTGCCTGTTTGCTTTCTCTCAAGAGATCTCTGTATATTCAGCCCTAAATTGGAAAAAATTGGCTTTCCTTTTCTGTCATGTCACACTGAAAACATACTATTCATTATCACGCTAACAAATTCCTTCTATTTCTGAGCCTGTCCATCAGGAAGGTCTCCCTATCACACTGATAATTTGTTCTTCACATGATTGCCTCCTCTTACTCTTTCAGCTGCCTGTTTCCAAGGTTGCATCTCAAAATTTCAAACATAAAATAAATCAAGAAATAATTTTCAGAAATCCCAGTACTTTGCATCATATATTGGCATACTGTAGCCATCATATGTACTCATTGACGTGGTACATTGTGAATAGCCTTGAACAAAAATATGTCTTGGGAAAAAGTCTGACCTACGTGCCAAAGAAAGAGATATTGAGCACCATTGAGCTGGTTCACTAATCCTGGAAATTTCTCTTGCTAATCGACAAGGTCGGTAAAATTGCTTTCAGATTTCTTCAGACTGTGAAAGAGGGAAAACACATCCATTATGGAAGCATAACATGATCTACTACAAGAATGTCTCTCTCACAGATATTTTTTGGCAAGCTAAAGTGGAAAAGTAAAGATAACATCTTTTATCATATCAACTGCTGGACTTATCACAACTTAGAAAGGGTCTGTAAGTTTCAAAAGCATGCAGGCAGGAAGCAGTGATGGGAGCAGGATTGCTCATTTCTTAAGGGAGTTACAGGTATTTTACAGGTCTGAGTTCCTGTAAAGACACAGAAACATAAACTTAACAGCAAACACCCACAAAGAATTTAGGAGCCTTTCACAGAAAAAAGAAGTTTTAATAGATTGCAACACTAAAAAAGGTCTGCCCTGGTACAATTTCTTGTGATGCATGGTTTAGCTGCTGATTACTGAGCACAGGCTAAACCCAGAGAAGTAATTTGATGCTGTAGTTGTGACATAGAATGAAATTTTGATAGAAAAGTGGTGGTTTTCTGGGAAACTGAATTTAATAAATAAAAATTAACCTAGATACCTTCTGTGCAAAAATGTACTTTTTTATCTATTGACAGTCATGGGCAATACAGATAAAATTATCCTAAATACCAGAGATTGTACAGACTTTGCTGCTTGTATTGTTGCCAATTGAAAAGAAATGTCAAACACAGTTTCAAGCCTGTCTGAAAACACCAAAAACAATAACCTCATGGACCTAACCTTGTGCACCCTAGATGTATCTATCTGTTACATTACATGTCTACTGAAATTTTCCAAATTAATATTTTACTTTATTTCACATGGAGAAATTTTATTTGCATAGGTCATTTTGGAAATTAAAGGCAGATGTTTTTGTCAGTGGCCTCAATAAAAGGGCTATTTTTGACCTTTTAAATTTTTTGTTACATTTTACCTTACACAAAGTAATAGCCGAAGGTGACAAAATACAGCTTTATTTTGCAATGGTTACAAGATTTTATCATGTTGCATAGCACAATCCAAAAGCATCTTACTACCAAGCAAATATGAGAAATTAAACATAGATTTTTGTTCCATTTGGAAAGAAGATGCCATTTATTCACTGGAGCACTGGGTATGGGGTATGAGTGCTAAGGGTCTAGTATAAGACTGTCCCATTGACTTCAGGTGAAATTTTGTCTCTGCTTTGTGTTTCATCAGTTACAAAACAAATGTAGTATAACAATCGCATGTAAAAGTGAGGGTGAGACTTAATGCATATTTAATGAAATGTTTCCCCAGACAAATGAGAATTTCACATTTGTCTGGATTTGAATTAGTTTTGGGTTAGAATGCATAGCTTAACAAATATGTGCAAAAGCTCTGAACAAATTGCTTCTTGAAATACGGACAAATAAAGATGACTTTTAAATTGTTTATTGTAAGATCCTGTACTCTCAAGAATATGATTGTAACTTTTATACAAAGGAAATATTAGTCCTCTTGAAAAATATGCACAAACAAATCTGAATTTCTATTTCCCTACATGTTAAATGAGAAAGATTAATGTAATCCACATGAGTAGTTGAGCAGCTCTGTGATTATCTCAGGACTCATAGAAGCTTTTCCACATTATGTAGTTGGTGATCTGGCAACTTTTGTGATCGGTAGATTCCTCACAAAAGCAACTGTAAGGCAGATAGAAAGGTTTTAATATCCTTTTGACAAACAAACAGCTGACAGCATCCCTTGATTGTGCTGTTTGTGACATAGATTCACCAAACACTGTCTCATTTACTTGAAAATGTCAGCAGCTGGAACAGGGAACAAGATGGTGACTAATAATCCTGAATTAATTGCAGCCATTAATTTTAATTGGGATTCAAAATGTTCCAATTTGGTGTACATTTAAATTACTAATTAAGTTTCACTCTGTGTGTATCTCATATGAAGCAATTACTGATACTTCTCTCAGAGATAAATACCTCAAAAGCAAACTGAAGAAAGATTGTTACTTCCATCATAAACTGTATGCATTTAAATTTGGCATTCTCTTTATTATTCATACCTAGTAAGATTCTGTAAGGATTGGAAAGATTTTTTAAAAGCTCAAACAATTGTTTTAATAAAATACACACTTTTATTGAGGTAAAAAAAGAGACAATTTTAAGTACACTATACAATAATGCCTAGAATTTTATTATTCTGGGGTTTGGTTTTTTCATTAGTTCGTTCGTTTGTAAAAAGATGTTGCACTCCTAATTGCCTGAAATCACATAAGGATTTTTCACCATTTCGGAAATGTCAACCATCCAATCATGGAGAATTCTTTGTTATGTAGATGATTAGTCCACACACTTTGAACTATAAAAAAGGTGGTTGTTAAAAAGGAATTGTTTGTGAAATGGATGAATTATGCCCAGAAGAAAGTCTGACAAAAATACTTACATAAGAAGTAAAGCAATGATAATTAAATAACATTAATAAATAATAAAAATAAATACATAAAAATTACAAGGACTGACATTACCAAAAGACTCCAGAGGTCCTAATAACATATTTTTTTTAAAAATTTTGAGGTATAAGTAATAATACAATTTACCACTATAAGCAGCTCATCAGACCATGCAGTACTACAGGGAAATGGTTCACTGAAGAAATGGATCTCTGAAAAGAACCAGCTGAGAGTAAAAAGATCCATGTCAAAATGTACAAAGTTATCTGGTGATACTGAGTAGAGATAGAAAACTAAAGTCTTCCTTTCAAATCCTAGTAATCTAGCAGTAAAATGAAAATCAGTCAGATGTTCTGTATGACACAACGCACCATATAACTTGCATGTGGTATTTTTAATTTATAGCAATATATGTTAGTCAATAAATTTTTTCTTTTCTTCAGGTGACCACCTACTCATTTTACTATATTGCAAACAATTTTTTTTCTTTTTTATGCAAAAATTCTGTTTTTGCTAGGACCTCAGCTACAAAAAAATGTTGGAAGTTAAGTGATGTTATATGTTTGGGAAATTTAACAATAAAAGATGTTTACTAGGAAATTTACTTCAGATTTTTGGGAGTTTTTGCTCAAAAAATAAGAATTAACTCTGTATCTACTCCCAAGTTGATTATTATTTTTTTCCCCTTTATTTCTAAATTTACTAGAAACAAGGTTGCAGAAACCTTACCACTCATCTTCTGATTCTAGGTTACTTTCATCTGGCAGCATATTTTTGTTGTGCTGGTTTTGGCTTGGGTGTAGTTAATTATCTTCGCAGTAACTCTTATGGGGCCATGTTCTGTACTTGTGCTGAAAACAACGCTGATAACAGGGATGTTTCTGTTCCTGCTGAGCAGTGTTTGCACAGTGTCTATGCCTTTTTGGCTCCTCACAGGACCGCATCAGCCAGGAGGCTGGGGATGGAGAGAACCTGGGAGGGGACACAGCCAGGACAGCTGACCCCAGCTGACCAAAGTCATATTCCAGACTATAAGGCACCGTGCTCAGCATACAAAGGTAGGGGAAAAGGAGAAAGGAAGGAAGTTCAGATTGATGATGTTTCCCTTCTCAAATCACCATTTTGTGTGATGGAGCCCTGCTCTCCTGGGAACGGCAGAACACCTGTGGGAATTGGTGGATGGATTCCTTGTTTCACTTTGCTTGTGCATGGGCTTTTCTTTCCCTATTAAACTGTCTTTATCTCAACACGTGAGTTTTCCCACTTTTACTCTTCTGAGTCTCTCCCCCATCTCACTGGAGGGGTCAGTGAACAAGCAGCTGCATGGGATTTAGTTACTTACCGGTGTCAAACCATTACAAACTTTTAACAGAGATTGGTGCAGTTATGTTAGTCTATGTATTTTGTTCCGTTATTATTTTATTTTATTTTATTTCATCTTATTTTTTATAATTTTTAATGAAGTTGTGATTATTTAATTTGGTACTGGGTGTTCATGTTCCATATTTTTCACGCTGTAAGTTTGGTGAACTGGTTAGGAATATCATTGTCAACAGCTGAATTCATTTAAGAGCTTCTTATGCAAATTGTGAACAAGAGCAGACTGTCATTTTAAGTTCAATTTAAAAAATAATATTTTCTTTCCTTTCCGTGTTAGGGTGGAAGTAGAAAAATATGGATATATAATAAGTAGGAAATGACAATCCAGCTCTACCCCTGATATATAGAACAAGTTTTTAAGACACTGTGAGACTAATACTGTAGGCATTAAGGAGTATGCCTGCATATGGTGTCTCCAATAGCATAAAAGATTTTGTAATTGTAGGAGAAAATTTGATTTCTCTTAGCTTGCAACATAGATTAATAATTTTTGTTTGTTTGTTTACTTGTGGTTTTAATAAAGGCAATAAATGTGGGAGTAAAAACGTGATGGTGACATAATGCTGAAATTGCAGGAATTTACATATTAATGGGCATCTAATTAATAGGAATAAAAGAAATTAAAAAGGTAAGATGGATTCTGTTGAGAGAATGCAAAGTGTCCAGAAAACCTAGAGAACACTTGCTTATCTTAAAAGATAGAAAATATAACCAGCTTACTTCTCTGTGAAGTTGAGTGGGTAATGACAGAATCAAATATAAAAACCCTGTCGTGCTACTGCAGGAGATGAACTTTGTGCTCCAGGCAAAAACTAATACAAGAAGGACAGGTTTGATGAAGCAGAAGAGATCACAGATCTCTCCCTCAAACTGCTGTGTCACTAAAAAATGCCCCCCATACAAGTGAACCTGAATTTCAAAGAAGAAAAATCAAGGAAATACAAGTGCTGAATTAGAACCAATATATAAATAGGACAATCTAAATATCAAATTTTGCATTAATAATATCTTAAAATACAAGTGAATAAATATTTCTCATGTTATGATTATAATTTGTATAATTTTTATTCTTCTCTTCTAACCAGATTGTAAGAGTCAGCTTATTATTATCATAATAGTAATTATTTTTTTTAATGTTATTATTATTATTACTATCTTTATTCAGTCATTTTCTGATAGGCACCAAATGAAAGGATAACATTAAATTATGAATGAATCAATATTTTATAAAATATATTTTGCACTGAGAGACATTAAGACTCAACTAAATGTCCTCCATAATTCTGTATTTTATGGACATTTTTGTATCACCAAATATTATACAAATTTCTATTTTCAATGGATAATTTTCATTTATGAATTACCGTGGCTGAGCAATCTTTCTTGGAATAGCTTCATTTCATTTATTCTGAAAAATTATAGCAAATATTTCAAGATTAGTTGATTAAAATCTGTCAGAGATTCAATGATCTCTGGCTTTTTTTATTTGTTTGTTTTGTGTTTTTAAATTTTTTTCCAGTAATCAGTTTTCTTTACATCTCTACAGGATTTCTACAGTTCCAAAATATTTTAAGACATTATAGAATTTTTTTTATTTATGCAGTATCCCTGTTTAACAAAAAAAAAAAAAATAGTTCTCTTGTTATGATTAGCAAAAGATTTAGTTCAATGAATAAATATTAATAGTTACAAAAATATCATAAAAATCTTAGAAAAAATAGTAGGATATGAATAAGGATATGCATAGTTTACAAAGTTTTCTCAAAGGAAAGCAAAATTATCTTGTGACCAAAAGTACAGCAAAGTAAATAGAAATTCTCAGAATATTTTTCTTTTTAGAGCATTCCTCATAAAGGCAATGCTCTTTAGTTATACACATAATTGTTGGTAAGTATGAAAATGGGAATAAGAGGACACAAAACAATAACAGAACAATTTAGGTGGTTGCAGAATTTTTTTTTTACAGAACATCTGTTCTTTAACAAAAACAGAAATTATAAACTTCAGGAAGTTCTGGCCAAAAAATGCATTCTATGACAATATTAAGTGGAGATCACACTCACAAATAGAAATTTCCATATTTGCCTGGAAAGAGATATGGACAGAAATATGGTCTGGAAAAAGAGGCTTCTAATGGCCTACAGGTGGAGAAAGAAATGACTTCTCTCATACCTACAGTTGAACAGTCCAAAGCTGAACTGTTTTAGTGAAATATTTTAGTGACTGTTTGCACCAAACAGTAACAGATGTATCAGCTCAAAAAATTATTCTTGAGTGAACAATCCAACATAAAACATTGCTAATTATTTCTCTACCACACTCACCTATACTAGAAATAAATTCTAAATAAATTAAATTAAAAATGTTATTGGAAAATGGAGGAAAATAATTTCATATGAATTAATACTTCATTGTAGCTGAAATAAGATATTCTGACACAATCATTATGTTAGTTATACTGCTGTTTATGAATTCAGAATAATGATGCAAGAATCAATAAAAAGTTTCTGAATAGATGCAAACCACATTAGGAAAAAATGAACCAAAACCAACCACTGAGTACAATGGAAACTTCTGCTTGTTGCATATTGCATCTGATTTAATTGTTGATTATAATAAATACAAAATTATTTCTAAGTGATTTATATGGTAAAAGTTCATCAGAAGATAAATCTTCCTAGGAATTACAATGCCATAAGGTAAATTAGGCCAAAATTGTGGTATTGGTACTAATTAATTCAAATAGTGACAATGATGACTGAGAATGGGTTGTTTTTCATCATTTCCATTATAGAGTTCAATAAATTTCATTTCGCTATTGTGTATGAAGCAGGATTTTAAGGTTTAATGCTCACCATTTTGAGGGTGTGTAAATATTACTTTACTTAGTACTGCAACATTTGAACCAAGGTCTAGCATTTAATTTTTGTTCATGGATAGCACATAATATTTTATGTTGTCACATCAGTTTGGAAAAAAAAAAGGAAAGAAAAAAGGAAAGAAATGCAATTGCCTTTGATCAAGAATTGTAGTGCTTTAAATCTTAGTAAATCTGCATCTAGAAGTCATGAGTTCTTCAATAATCAGTGGAAATGGGAAGTCATTAAGAAAATTACGTCAGAATCCCTCCAAACATGGATAGAGGTAATTGAGAAAAGCTATGGTCTCAGTGATTCAGAAGATTATTGCTTCAAGTTTGACACTGACTGTGATGATCTTGAGAAAGACATTTAACTACTAAACCACTAACACTTGATGCTGGCTTTTCTGGTTTATGCCACTTGATACTGAGAATACCCTTAATTTAACTATGTGATCACTGAATGTGTTAAATCAAAATAGCATTTATTATATTTTATTTCAACATATATATCAAAAAAGGAACCAGAATTCATTTGTAGGTTCTTCTAATTTTATGGACAAAACCAAAACATTCTTTCCTGCACACAGGAGGTCCAAGGAGATGTGCTGCTGAAGACGCTTGAACGATTTATGCAGTTCTAGGCTCGATGCTTTCTTGTGTCTTGACAGGATTATGCCTCCAGTAAAGCAAGGGCATGCCTTCTGGAGGAGGGGGCAGGATGAGGGGAAAGGCACGCAAAATATGTAGATATTAATATTTTAGTAGTGGGGTATTGCTACAGAGTTTGTGTCTACTTTTGAAAAATATAATTTTGAGGTGCCAAAGTAAAAGGTACAGTGCCTTTATTTACTCAGATAAATATTGGAGAACTCATTATTAGACAAGTTATGGGCTATAAGAACCTTTCTGGCAGACCCAGCCCAGCTCAGATGTCATTGGAAGCATATCATAAAACACTATCTGTTGCAAGTAACAGCGGAGTCACTAGATCAAAAGGTTACATGCTCATTTAGCTATGCTGAGGAGAGCAGAGCTATAAAGTTTTGCTCTCCATTTGCTTTGTTCTCCCACTGATTCATCAACTGCCAAGTTGTCTGTCTTACTTTTCCTTCAGTTCAGCCCTTTCCTTAAGACACTGTTCCTCCCATCTCAGCTATGGTGTACTTGCGCACAGATGATCTTCTCAGTCTTTGAAACCTGCAGTTGGGATGCGAGATAAAATTGATTGAAAGGATGAGGCCACTTCCAAGATTTCCCTTGCCCACCATCCAGGCAGGAAGATAATTTTCTGCCAAAATTTGACAGAATAGTACTTTTGTTATTAAATAGTAAAAATTCCTTCACTTCCATAGGAAAAAAAAAAAAAAAGCAACCAAAAAAAAATAGGATAAATCTGTGCATTAGCTGTTCTTAAATCTCAAGCTTTAAGTTCCCTGATGGTCCCTTCCAAAGCTCTGATAAAGTATGCAATTATTTCTTTTCTTACTTCCTTTGGCAGTTTTCTAGAGTTCTAATCAACATGTTGACAAAGAGTTGTTGGATAACAGAATTAACTAATTTCATTGCAATTCATTATTTGTTTTTCCTAAATTATGGAGAAAATATCGCTATGTCATAAATTGGGAATTCAGTTTTAATTTTGATATTTATTTTTCTATAAGACATCTTTGACATCACTATTATTGAAGGAACTTAAAAATAGAGATACTTAATTTTTGTGGGAAGTTCACTTATTTTAGAAGACAGTTCACAACAGATTCATGTATGAAAATATAGTGAGAAACATAATAATTCATCATTATATTTCATAAATAACTCGCAGCAGGATGGAAAGGATGATAAAAATGCCAGCTGTTCCAAATTAAGCATTTCATATGAGTTGAATTTCTGTCGATTTATTTAATCTGTAATTCACTTTTTTTCTCAACATTTTGCAGTAACAGGAGCTCTAGTCCAACATGAAGAGCAAGGTCTAATTCTGCAATACAAGTTTTCTTTTGTGTCTCTGAACCAGGTACACAGTATGTCTCATGATAGCTATCATCCTGATTAAATTTTAATCCTCCAGCCAGGATCATACCTGAGGGTTTGGAATCCTTTCAAAGTGTAGAGATATACCTCAAGATTTGATATCCTATGGACTTTTTCTGAGAGGGTCACATTTTAGTGACTGCTGAACCTCAAACATTTCAGATAAACTAATGCTGTAAATCTATTCTTAATTATTTAAACAATTTAAATTAGCTGTCTCTGCAAAAAATTAGTAAAATTCTTGAGAATTTTTTTAATATATATTTCTGGTGGTTTGTTTGTTTATTTTTGGATTTTGGTGGTTTTTGTGTTTGGTTGGTTGATTTGGATTTTTTAAATTTAGTGAAGATATATAATTATATATGGAGTTTAAAATGTGAAGCATCCCTAACTTAATTTTTAATGGAGTTCAATGTACAAGTCTTGTAGAACAGGCTAATTGCATATCTCTTGGGACTGAAAAATATATATATGGGTTTATCTTTGCAACTAAGGGAATGATCAATGACCTATAATACTTGATGGGACAACACCCCTTTCCTCCCAGAAAAAAAAAAAAAAAACACCAAGTAGGAGAAGTTAAGAAGTATATAAAGGCACATGATAACAAGAATTGAGATTCTGTATTTTAAAATTTATTTTGCAATTTAGAAAAACAAATTTTATTTTAGAATACAGAAAACTTAATTCTGCAGTTTTGTATCACATCTGTAATCCATTCAAATTCCTCACATGGGAGTTAAATAAAATTTTTAAAATGCATTTCTGGTGTATGTATGCTATATACAGTCAAGACTAGTTTAATGGTTATCAAACATTGTAAAAATGCTTGAAATTAAGAGTACCTTCCATGGCCTCAATTGGTTTTAAAGCAAAATGGTTTTGTAATAACAATACCACCTTGTTGACTAAAATTTTACAAGTTTTTTATAGTGGATTAATGCTAAATGTATAAGCATATTTCATTCATTAAGTTCCAGGCAGCAAATTCAACATTATCTTTGTAATTGAATGTCACATGCTGTTACGCCACAGAGCGCTCTGCATTTCCAGTAGTATGAATAATTTTACGTGTTGACAACAGTCAACTAATAAGAACCTGAGGACCTTTTTTTCAGGCAATGTCCTGATGCCTTTGCATGTTTAACCATCAAGTTTTGAGACCAGCATATGGCGAAAAACTACTGCCAGTTTGAATTTTTAACTGCTTAATTTACATGTTTTGGTTTTCTATTCTTGATTATAGTAATTTCCCTTCAGAAGTCTCATCAAGAATAAGAATCCTGTAGGCTATCCAGTGTTCAGATATATTGCATGCTTAGTGGATAATGCATGTGAATTGAAATCAGAATTGTTTAGTGTTAAGTGCAAGTTTCTCTGAATCCATTTCATCTTGTATCAAAATTACTGAATTTTATCTCCTTTAATAAAGCACACTAGGATCTTTAAATAAAAACATTTCCCAGAACTTATAATGACAGTTGTCTTTGCTCTTAAGACAGAAAGAAAGAGTGGAATGGATACAATGTAGGGGTGAATGCAGCGTGTCCATACTCACTGGCAGAAGACAGACAATTTTACCTTGCTCCTGGACTAATTTACACAAAAAACACACTGTATTTCTCTTTGATGTATACCTTCTCAGAGTATGTCAAGAGTTTTATAGTGCACCCTCCAGTAATACTCTGAAAATAGGTATGTGTACCACTAGCTGATTACTTCACAATAGAAAGGAAGATGGATATTTAGAACTGAAATGTTCTTCATATTTTGCTGTAGTTGAACTTTGTGTCTTTTCAGCATGTGTATCTTCTTTCAGTGATATTTTCAAGGAGATGTAATATTCAGTCACATTTTTCGGTGTCTTTTTTTAGGGTATTGTTTCCCTAACAAGCCCTGAATCAGCACATCTAGTGTCTTACAGCTCTAGGTCTGCCCCTTGCACTGTCAAGTCTGGCCACAGATCCTCCTAGTTCAGTGAGTTCTTTATACCTACAGAATATATCAGCTTTTCCCAAAGCTGAATTCAGAACAGTATCAACTCCAGAAGATTTGTAGGGAATAACGGGTTTGTCTCCAAGTATTTGATTTTTATTTAAGAAGCTGGTTTTCTCTGGAAGGGTGTTTTTAACTTTCCTAGGCTAGAATAAGGTTCAAGAGCCCAGTCAATAAAAAATCTCACATATGATGAAATAGCTCTTTATGACTGTCACGTCCATGCACTTTTTCAGTGCTTATTAATATTTAGATTTTTTTTTTTGCTTACTTATTATGTTCATATTCCCAATTTAAGGTCTTAAGGTGACCTTTCCCCAATAAATAACTGATCCTTTAAGCTCTTGGATGTAAACACAAAAAAAAGACCAAGTATCCTCCCTTGTTTCCTGAATGGGTAATTTCATTTGAAAGGGGTATTTATATAGAGGAGTAATACTGAACTGCAAATTTCTGGTTAAGGTACCATTTAATTTGTTTTTCTGCCTAGTTCTATTCCTCTTTGCATTAAATATAATGCAGTTACACTTGTAACATATAATTTATAATTTCAGTTTTATTTGCTTTGTAGTGGCCTTGCTATGATGCATTCTCTTAGGAGTTTTCACTTCATTGGCAAACTAATAAAAAATTATAGAGAATATGAAGGTGTAGGAATTTATTTTCTACTAGAAATTTCAGTTTGGAAATACAGAAGATGTTTTTCATATTTTGCTAAGAAAAGAGTCTAAAAGCTACTTAAACTCTTGTCTTATTTGTTGTCAACCAAAATGTGCAAAAAAATTGTATTTTTACCCTAAATACACATACAGGTTTAAGCTAAGCAAATACTAATACAAACATAGAAACAGTATATTTAAGAAAGAAATAGGACCCAAATATTTTTTCTTCTAATTGTATTGCTAAATTTCCAATAAATTAAGCAGTACTTTATACAAAGTGTATTAAAGTACCACTTAGTTCACTCTTAGACTGAAATAATGTTTATCAAAAAACTGTTTAGTTCAAGAAATTGCAATTGGCCATTTTTTATAAATAATTATGCCCTAATGCATCAGCAGCTCATTGCATTGTCATTTTTTGTGGAATAAGATGTTCAAATGCAAAGCTTCAGGCTGAGCCAAAATTTCTTACCATAAAAAAGCTTTTATAGTCATTACAGTGTGTTAAGAAATTCAGTCAATGACTAAGTGATAGACCATCAAGGAGTAATAAGATTAGATTGCAGGGCTTATCAAGCACCCCTTTTTAACTTAATTTTTTAATTACAATGGAGAGACAGCTGCTTTGCTCTGGTTCTCTCATGGTGTCACATGCTTTCTCTGATTCTCTTGTGTTTCAAGCAAAGATATCAGAAAGGACTTTTTGGACAGATGGTGATAGTATCTGAGCTGTTATTCATATTCAATCTCTGTCCAGAACTACATTTGTGCCATATGCACTTTTACATTCCCTTTGGAAATGGTCTTACAAGCAGGAACAAGCAAGATCTCAAAATATGTCATTTCTCTTCCCCCTATGGTTATACTGAATGCACTTCTGCAAGGTGCTAATGGACAAGGTGTCTCAAACCTCAAATCACATCCCTGTAAGGGTAAGGCCAGCTTTAGCTGCTGAGGACAGGTCTCCTAGGATAACTAGTTGTGCAAAAGATGGATATGAATTTATAGTGAGAGATTAAATTGAAATTAATTATTTAAATTTCAGTGAATATTTGGAGCCAGAAACACTATATCAATTGTCTTCCAAAAATCTATCCCTCTCTAGAATTATACAGAAATTATCCCTCTATAGAATTATACAGAAAACAGGAATGTTTTCATCTTTATAAGCTGTAATATAAGACTACTTTCTTTACCTTTAAGTAACATGGAGTGTGGTAGTTGTGCTTATAGTAACTCATTATACACAAAAATACAGAAAGGAAATAGGCGAAATACTATATTCCAATGGTGCATGTGTAGTGCAGTTTACATTGAAAGGGTAAAGGAAAGGGTTCTAGCACAACAGCAAAACCAACCATAGGTAGGGCAAAAAAATTAAATTAATTATTAATTAATTATAAAGATATAAACACGCTACAGAGTACAAGGCATTCATTAACTGGTGTAATCAGGGAAAAAAGTTCCTTTGTGCAGATTATGCCATATTTTACCTCTAGAGGTTATTTTTCAGTTTCCATGGAGCTCAACTGAAGACAGACAAGACTATCAGGTGAGACCTAACCTTACTCATATTTTAAAATAGTACCAGTTGTTTTAGAAGAAATGTGTCATTTGTAAATTTCTTGTAGTACATGGGTCAAGTCCTTGACTCTTAGAAGAGGATTAGGTATTCCAATGCTGACAGTTTTACAGATTATTCAAGGGTTTCCCTGTTACAAATAAGCTTCACATGTTAAAACTTAACTGCTCTGTTTTTCATCACCTTTTTTCACAAATGTCTCTCATAGCAGTAATATAGCTACAGCATCTCAGGGAGAATTAGCTAGGAATAATCTCTTGGAATTATATTACATGAAATATCTTATTTGTGTTGTGGTAAGAAAATTGCAATGCTATATGTTTTCCTGTTAGGAGAGTTGAAATAATGGCCCCTTGGGTGTCTGCTTTGGAAGTCCTAAGTGTTATTTTCTTTAGAGCAAAAAAGATAATGCATTGGAGGATAGACAATTTGATCAGTATCCAAGTTGTTCCATATTATGCAACCTATTATCTGGTCGACCTAGGCACAGAAAAGTGTTAAGTCTTTTCTTTGGGCTTCTTGTAACATGCCAATGCACCATAAGCTGCAAAAGATGCCAAGCAGGTGTGTCAGAATCTTAGCATTTTCATGATAATTCATGCTGTGCATTTGGACACCTTATTGCACACTTCCACTAAAAAAAAGGGGACATACAGGAAGGGCCTGCAGTGATAGAACAGGAGGAAGATAGATCTAGACAGGATATTAAGAATAAATGAATTACTGTGAAGGTGGCAAGACACTGAAAGAGGTTGCCCAGAGAAGCTGTGGTTGCCCTATTGCTGGAAATGTTCAAGGCCAGGCTGAATGGAGCTCTGAGCAACCTAGTCTAGCAGAAGGTGTCCCTGCTCCTGGCAGGAAAGTTGGGACTAGGTGATCTTCATGACTCCTCCCAACCAAAATAATTTTCAAAAAGAAGAAAATGTATATAGTAATCTGAAGTGTAGTGGAATACTAGCTACTTGAGACAATGATTTAAAGCTTCTAGAAGACAAAAGAATTGTGTTAAGCATGAACAGATTAAGATAAAATAATGCTTTTCCTTCTTAAAAAAGGGAAAAACCTATTAACTTATTTTTGTCTTTTGTTTCCCTCACACATGGATTTTAATTGACTCTGAAAACAGCAATATAAAGGAGTATGCCATTTCCTTTCTTTGAATATTGTAAGGTTGAAAATGCTATTTGCAGTGTCTTTTAGGATACTTTCTACCGCTGCAAAACATAAAACAATTTCATTGTCATGTGATAAAATATCAGGGCCATATAATATCATCCTGGATTAATCTAATAACATTTCTTGTTTTTGGTATTCAGATTAAATGTTTCTTTCAGGGTCTTGTTGAAGGGAAAATTTTCTATATGCATAGCAGCTAAGAAAGAAATGAAATTTCTATAAATAAATATGTTCTATGTTTGCGATAGCAAATATATTCCATTAAAACTGCCAGACTATAGTTTTTGCTATATTTTGTTTTCCTTGAGTGCAGTGAGAAAGCTGAAACTTCTATGTGCTATATACTTTTAGGGTGGCAAGGACATTCAATAAATCAATGGGAAGTCTCTAAAAAGCACAAATGGTAAAGCTTTATCAGATTTTTAATCCTATTACAGCAATTTTATTTATTACCTTTTAATACTTGTTTAATAATTAACAATTAAATAAGGATCTCTAGGGGTTGGTGGTTTTTTTTTCATTTGTGGTCACATGCTTTTTGGGGTGTTGTGAATTTATCCCTGATTTGTTTGTGGAGTTTTTGCCAAATTGAGCACTAAGGACCTCATCTCACCCTGGCCAGCCTCATTGGAATATACTTTCTCTCTCATTGAGTTGATATGTTTGAACTATTGCCAAGCCAACTTGATCTTTAATTATTCTGGATAGCAATGCTAGCATTATTCTGATTATGCATTTTGGGAGGAGGGATTGTGTGTATATGTTATATTTAAATTACTTCAAGTAAATGAAGGAAAAATGTATTCTTAAAAATACAAGCTGCCAAAATCTATAAAGACAGAAAAAAAGAAGGGATAAAACAAGATGACATTACTTCCAGCCAGTCATCTTTTGTTATGCAGTTTATTGTAAGTACCATGGACTTTGCAAACATTTGTTTACATGTGTTGTGACTTCACGTTTTTCCATTCCTGTTCTCCCTTCTTGGAAAGGAGAAGGAACTTAGGTCTCTGAAGTGAAAATATTAAAGCAAATCCATGCTTCATTCTTTTATACAAGACTTTTCAGATTTTTCAGCGATATTACCTGCAAGAGATCTAAAGAATCAAGGAAAATTAAGTATTTTGATTAATGAAAAATTATCTCAGGAGACCATTTATTTTCTGCCAATTTTGAACAATGTGTTCTGCAATTCTAACTGTTCTCAAAGTTTGATGAAAATGTCCAACACAATTTTGCAAAAGAGTAAATTCATCATTGTATTAACAGCATAGTTCAAATTAATATCTAGTACTGTTTCTGCAGATGAAGAAAGAAAATGCACATATTCTACTGGCCTAAGTTTTTCAAAGCCATCCCAGAATTATTTATTTAAAAAAATAACTGCAAAATCTGGGAAATATTGCAATCTAGCATTGTTACTAGTTATATAGAGAAAAGAAATCTGACACTACTATGGCACCTATAACTCAATGGTAGATAATATCACCAGAGACAATACTAGAACTTTTTACCAGAGCAATTATTTTACCAGAGTACCATGGCTGAAATAGAAATTCTTATCTTGAGTGTTGAGGTAAATTCCACCTTCATTGTTGGAAGCATGTGCTTAGACAAACTGGGAGCAAATACTACATTGTAACAATGGCATATGGAAAAACAAAGTTGGAAACTGGGAGCAAACAGTAATGAGGAGATAATGAAGAAACTAAAGCTTAATATACATTCATAAGCTGTGCTTCGGTGAACAGAAATAACCCACAGATCTGTAAATGACACACAGAATTATGTTTTACAGCATCGGAAAAATTGCCTTTATTTAAATCAGAAGCTTTCTAAACTCAAGGAAATGTAAATAAAGATGTCATTAGCAATGTGTTACACTAGTCAAGATTAATTGGATAGCTGTTTGATGAACAACGATTCAGATTTAAGATTATGAAGAGATTGCTATTTGCTTTCTCTGTAGTGTTTCTTTAAGATAGCATACTGGCATAATTAATACTAAGAATTGAAGTGGTAATGCAATGAAGAAATGATGGTTAATATAAACCCATGCATTGCATTTTAAGAAAATTAAAAAGATATTTTTGATTAGGGATGTAATTGAATAGTCAATGTCTTGAATGTTATTTCAGAAGATTCATAAGCATACTGTAGCTTTATAAAGACTGGTGTTAACAGGAATATGTGTATATTTGAGAGGTGAAGTGTGGTTTCTTATTGAATGCAATCTTGTTTTACAGCATTATCATACTGGCAATAATGATGAGCCATAATTCTTCACATGTTTTTGTAAAGAAAGGAAGAGTATTTCTAGTACTCAGCTTGCTGTTCTTCTGAAGGAGAAAGAAGAATCTTAGATCCATAGTTTTACATATTTAATATGTTGGGTTTTTTAATCTTGATAAGAGTACATAGAAATATATCTGTAAAAATTATGTCCCACTTTGAGAAATGAAAATTTTATTTTACATTTTTCTTTCTCCCCCAGTTTGGTTGTATTCAGGTACTGTACACCTGAATAGCTCTGTCTTCTTCAAAGAAATGTAAAGAGTAAAACTTTTTTAGTCCAAAAAAGTTTCCAAATCATATCCCTTCTCTGTATTCAGGTTGATATGATACTTCACAGGTAAGCATAAATAATCAGCTTTTGCACCTAATGACTGTAAATTTATGCTAGGCATGCCAGAGAACATCAAACTCTACAAAGAGAGGAAGCAAGGACAAGAAGGTGGCAGATATGTCATAGAATAAATGGTAGAGTAATTTGTCAAAACTTTCTTGTCACACTCACAATATATGGATTTTAAGAGAAGGTCTCAGATGTGGGATGTTTTGCCAAATAAACAAGCTTTAACTGTGGCACTTTATAGTTAATTTCTTCAGCATTGCAGTAAGGCATTGCAATTATGTTTGGATAGAAAAAAACTACAATGTCTATTATTTTACTTGCTAATGCATAATAAACTATTGGTTTAAATCTGCATAATTTTAACCAACAAAATAAACTAAACGTTTTTGACAAAGACAGTTGCATAAGATGTATAAATGATTGGAATATAAAGACAGGGGGAAAAAAAAGATTAAGTGATAGGAAACATATGAAATATTCCTCAAATTAAGTATTTTAAATAATGAATAATATTTTCTATAAAGGCAAGTACTTTAGAACTTTGATGTGGAAATTCAGTGCAAAAAAGAATAGCAATGAATACGGAAAAAAAGGCAGATGAAATTAAGTCAGAAAAGAAAAAATGTTCTGAGCAAATGACTGATTCACTGAAACTAGTCTCATCAAAACATACATAAATATGAAGTCTTGAAAAAAACACTAATGAAGTAAAGCCTATTTTGAACTTTTAGAATTTCACATCTCATTTGGCTTTGACATATTTTATTTTTAATTTGTAGAAATAAATTTGTTTCCTTTTTTTCCCTTTCAGTAAGTCAGATATTGAGAGATTTCAAATTGTTGTGGGTAAATTCTTGCACACTGTGAAAATTTTTGGAGGTAAAAAACATCTTTCAAAACTTTATGAAAAAAAATAATATTCCCTCTTTGCAATCACTTTTGCTAAAATTGACCTTTTCTTCTAAGGACATGAATCCAGCCATTCCCCTGATGAACCTGCTTCCTTTTTCTCATGGAGGGTTAATAGGTAAAAAAAGTCTTTTTTTTCTCTCGCAGTGCTGAATATAAGTATTCCTGCCCATATGGCCAACCTTCTCAAAAATGATCATTCACAGATCCACAGGAATGATATCCTGCCCTATTCTAGGAAAAACAAACAAACAAACCCAACCAACTGTAACAAACCTGTTTATAATAGTCTTTAGGTATAAATGGGTTGTTTCATCAGGTTGAATATGATTTCCTATTGGTGCTTCTCTGTCACCAGAATTATGATTACCTCTATAAATTAATTTCAATTAAGGTAGAACTGCAATGGTTTTTCTAAGAAGTCTCTTTGGTCTGGAGGAGGAGTTGAAATTTTTTGGATTACCTGTTAATTTTCAGATGTTTTTGACTCAAGTCATACATGTGGCATACAACATATTGTTTTACTTAACCATTCTAAAATGTTTTAGTAACAGGAAGTGAAACTGCTTTCTAGACTTAATTAATCATAAGTAATAAGAAGGAAAGAAAACAAAGTTCAAAGATCTGGTGATTTTTTGTTGCTCTGAGAGATTGGTGGATGAATCAGTAGTTCTGACTGAATTTTGTGTAAGTTTTGTCATTATGTACTTAATGCTAGAAATAGAATGCCAACTGTTTTGTAGAAGATGAAAAAACTATAGACCACAGTTTAAATGAAGGATTATTTTATTTCAACTATGTGTTCCAAATGTTTTGGGTTTTTCTTAGTCTGTTCTATCACAAGCCCACGCATGCAAACAAAATATGCTGTGAAATTTAATGACTCAGAAGTATAACCCAGTCATGTTTTAGTGTGTCATAGGGTGTGTACATTTGCTGTTTCATAAAAAAATCGGAGAACTGCTATTTAAACTTGGTATCTGAAACAATGATAAAGGGTGAATTAATGGACCCTTTATGTACAACATTTAGAGATTTAAAATTCAGATGCTTTAAGCAGTTTCCCCATCGTGATACCCTTGGAGACTGCACTGTTAAACAAAAAAGGATTGCATATTCGTAACACAACTGATATAGCTGAATAATTACTGTGCTATATCACCATTCTTCTGCACAGCAATGTTCTCAGAATGATAGACTGTACTTTCTTTGCTGTTAACCAGACTGATCATATATGCATTGATTCTTGCAGTGCTCAAGATCTACAAAAAATTATGGGCAATTTTTTTGCATTTTGGATGACTTGATTAAGGACAGCACTCAGGAGAAGAGAGAGATTGCCACAGTTGAAACTGACTGTCAGAGGCATCTAAGAGTGCCTGAGGAATGTGGGATTATGTCCAGTAACCTCAGGTAGTAGTGATGATGCTGATACAAAAATGGAAAAAGTAAAATTAACATGCAAAACTAAACAAACAACTCCCCATATAAAGAAAAAGAAAATGATAATTTAAATACAATTACAGGACAGCATTTGAAAAATCAAATTTCATCGAGTCTTTTGCAATCAAAACTGAGGTATTGATTTGAGGCAACAGTATTATAAACATGAGAGAGGAGAAGGAACTCTTGTGGCAATGCAGAAAACAATGCCTGTCTGAACTGACAATAAATTAATTGAAAGTAAAAATGATTATGTGACTACAGTCAAGGAATTTATTACAAGCTGTGTTAGCAAAGAATAAAAAAGGAGAAAAAATGAACCAAATATACAAAGGAAAATATAAAGGGGAGCTAGAGCATAATTGTAAAAGCACTGTTAAAAGTGATTTGAATAGTGATGAAAATCTTTAGAATAAGAACGCTTATTGCTTAGGAATTGAAAAATTTCTGAATTGTGAAAAATTTTAAGGGGTTTTGAATGGTTTAAGTGGTATCAGAAGGTCTTAAGACATTGAAGAAAAGAGATCTACTAATGGTAAAATAAAAGGTCTGTGTTGTGACATTTGATTTTACAATCACCAAGCCAAAAACTTTATAAGTGCCAAAACACACACATTAAAAAGACCTGTCAACAGCAGGAAAAATATGCTCTTAGCATGACAGGGAACAAATTATAGGGCCATCCAAAAACGAGTAGTAGAGAACAGTTGAGTCAATTAGCATAGATTTCACTAAAGTGCAAATGCATGAACTTCTATATAAGGAGAAATCAGAATTGCCAAGCTTTTGCTCCTGGTGACCCAGTCTGGTTTTACAATCATTACACTGAAAACAAAGCAGAGCAGGAAAATATTTGTTGAGCGAGTCTATGGCATCTTGTAGAATTTGAGTGGGATGGAACCAAACACAAGCAGCACCTGAAAAGCTCATTTCCTACTATGATCATTGTTCTGAAGTCCTGTTCAAGTTTTCTTTAAAATTGTCATACTGGATGGCTGACTGTATCCTTAAGACATCTCCTTCAGACCTGAACAAACCTGGTAAGTTTATATATAGTGATAAAAGTCACAATATTATACCTTTAATTTGCCTTATAATATCCAAGATTTTGTCCAAGGGTAACTTGCTTAGTGGAGTGCAAGAACTGCTATGTCTAGAAAAATATGTAGGCTACAGTTTCAAAGGATGGAATAAATTTATTTTTTTTTACATTGAGAAGGTTCTCCCAATAGTGCTGAAAAAGATATCAGTTGTTGAAAGTAATGTACTTCAAATGTCATTTCAGTTATACCCCTGAAGAAAATTATCTATTTTTCCTGTCAGACAAAGAGTTTTCACATTGAATAGAACCCTTTTATTCTAGGGAGGCACAAGGTTTCCATGTTCACAAATAGTATAATCCTTTTTGCAGACTTCTGTGTCAGCAGAGTTAGTTATCATAGATATCTCCAGCAAGACAAGTTAGTTTCAAGTGCATCTTGCTTCCCAAGTGAAATTTTAGTAACTTATTTTTATATGTATTCCCAATGAGCAAAGAATCAGCCAATGGTAGAAGGGCTCCATTCCCCCTGGGGTGGCAGTGGTCCCGGTGGGCACTGTGACTTTTGACAGTATCACCACCAGTAGCAGCAGCAGCAGTAGCATCAGCTGCCTCTTCTTCCATGACTTCAGCAGGAGTAGCAGTAATTGCAGCTTGATGTGTGTTAAAAGGAGCAGTCTCCTTTTTCCCATAAGGGAGGTAAGACTGACTCCACTTCTGAATTCCGAGGACTTGGCATATTCTGCTGAAATCGTGCCCCCTGCCATGATGTGAGTGGTATGGAATTAAACACTGCTAGGAAACTCAACAATTTTTTTCTCTATCCAGGACAACACAGAAAAGTATTAATGTGTGATTCTGTGATTCAGTTTTTATAGCACTTCCCCCTTAAACTTGTGCAATGGGACTGTACTGTAGAACAACATATTTCAGTACAGCAGTTCAGAAATATAAAGTGAAAGTTAGATACATTCCACATGTTTTGTGGAAATGAACCTACAGAGTCTCTCCAGAAGCCACTGCTTGCTGCAGTAAGGAAAGACTAACTGTATTGCTTCCTGGTCTTGTGCAATAGAGAGAGTAAAAAAAAAAAAGCCCAATTGATGAAGTATGCTCATTACATATAGAAATCAAGCTAGTAGACAATTAAGAAATCAATGAAGAAAGCACCTAAAATTTCATTTTCTTTGTGTAACTACTCTTTTGTTTTAGGAGAAAAAAAGGCACAAAATGTAATACTAAAAAACCCCTCTATTTTCCATTATTCCTTAAAAGAAGATATCCATCTTATCTGGGAGCCTCTGTCAGTCATGGACACAAGCTGTGAAGGGTCATAGATCACCACAATAATGCAATCTGAGCTCAACAGGATGAATGTGTCATTCAGAAAAACAAACTCTTACCTTGCCCTCAAGAACAGTAGCTGTTGCAAAACAGCAGAATTTAGGGAGTTAAGAAATCATAAGATGTTCTGTAATCTTATGGGCTGTAGGCAGTGCCACAGGGTCACTCCACTCTTATCCATTTACCAGATGAAGACTTGGAACATATTGGTGGTATCTCAAGACCTTGCTGCTGTCAGTCTAACAATGCCTTTGCTCTCTGACCCTTCCAAGGATTCAGAAACGGGCATCTGCTGAGTTACTGAGAGCATTCCCTTTGGAACAAGGACCGTGAATCAAGAAATAACCTGCATTCTGGATCATGTCATCTGATAAGGAAACCTAATGGATTAGTGGCTTCCTCCTGTGCATAAGGTCATCATAGAATTTTTCCCTTTTATTCTAAACTCCAGTGAGATATGATGCACTATTTAAAGTCAGAATGCATCTCTTTGCAAACATGAATACTTCATAACATCCCATCTTTTTGAAGCAAAAGTAGCCAAAACAAAAAGCAGCAAACTTTATGCAAATGTGATGACCACAAATTTTTTACTGCCTAAAGGGGTAAAAAGAGCAATAAATCTTTTACAGTTTCACTCAAACCACTAAAACTAGCACTTCAAGTGCTTTTTATTCAATGAAAAGCTTTTACAGTGCGAGCACCCAGAGCAGTTCATGTGTTTAACTTATTAGGCTGTGCTGGAGGGTGAGAAAAAGTGCCTTGAGAGGAAGCTAAAGGCATTCCCTCATCATGGCATAATGTCAGAATGTCCAAACTATTGGTCTAAATTGAACAAAATTAGATCAAATTATGCTGTCAAAGTAAAATGGGACTCATATTTTATTTTTTTTTCTTTTTAAAAATTATTTTCTTTATACAAGTAGCCATAACTTCAAAATATTTTGATAAAATTTTGGATTTACTAGAAAATATAATTTATTGGAAAATGTTTAAATCTTCAAGGTTAGGAAAGATGATTTTTTGAACATTTGGAACCCAATCATTAAAAAGGAGGGACCAAAAGGGAACTTGAAGCCAGACAGTCCAAATTGCTGCTAAAAGCTGGTGAACTTGGACCAGGTTGCTCAAGGCTTTATTTACCTGGACGTGGAAAATCTCCTGTTTATTTCTATAAATTTTGAAACTTGAAAAGCAATCAAAATTTTAAAGACTTTATTACTCCAATTTATAGTGTCATCAAATTTAACTGGAAAACTAAACCTTTAGAGTCCCACCAATTAAGCTGAATGGTTTCTCTGCAGAATGGAGAGCTCTCTTCAACAGATGTTCTCTCCTAAAAAAACCCCAACAGAGAGTTGAGCTGTTCTATTAAAACTGCCACCAAACTCCCCCCCAAAAAACGCAACAACCCCCAAATAAAAACAAAACAAACAAACAAACATAAACAAAAACAAACCCTCAAAAAAATAGGCAATAATAGCTTATTTGAAAGAAAAAAACAACACCAAAACCCACTAAAACATATATGTTTCTATAAATAAAAATTAATTTAATTAATTTCTCTGTTAACACGCTAACACTTTTTATTCTGCAGCAGTGCTGAATATGACTGAACATCTACTACAGATAAATAAGTATTTATAAAAAATAAAACTTCTGGCATGGTGACAACTCTGTAGACTTGCTCTGACCAGCTAATAATTTGTACATTTTGAAAGCATACAGTAAATTTCTTTAGAATAAAACTAAACTAAAACCGAACAATGAGCATAACAAAACCAAACAATGAACATAACAGAACAAAACTAACTAAACATGAATTAATTCAGTAGTGACCCATACTAAGGATCTATTTGGGCCATATAACTGACCCCCCTTTTAAGAGTTTCTTTTTTTTGGTCTAAACTGAAAGATTTTTTTTTTTTCCTGTAGGACATGCCATAAATAATCTGCAAGGTACATGATGTCTGATAATGATGTGTCTCCAGTTGGCAATCAGAGAAGCTCTGTGTCATGTAGTGGTAGTTTGCCCAGTTGGATGGAAGTGATTCAGGCATAAAGAGTAGCCACCATTCGGAGAAATTTATGATTGGGATGTATGGTTGTATGTTGTATGAACAAATGGTAATTATCAACAGAAAAGTTAAGACTTTGTTGATTGTGTTAACACTAAAGGTACCTAAAATCTTTAGTATTTATTTCAAATATTTTTTATACAGAGGACAAGAATTCACTTAGTAGCTTGTTTGCCTTGATAGCTCATCAACAAGAAATACATTAATTAAATGAACAGCAATCTTCCTTGATATAAATTTAAACTATGGTGCATATAAATGAGCCTACCCTTCCATTTGTCTTTTAACATTTAACATTATCTTTGATAGTTTCTGAATGTAAATTCTAGCATCTTAAATATTATTTATATCTGTGTCAGAATGCTTGTCAGTAATATGAGCTTGTGTGAAAGGATTTTTTCTTTCATTTTTACTTAATGTCCATTTTCAGTCATCAACTGTTAGAAAGAAAACACCTTGAGAGAAATAAGCGTTCAAATTGCCACTGCAGATGACTATAAAGAATGAGACTTCTTTCCCCCTAAAACATTAATAACATTTTTTTTTTCCTGGAAAGTTTCAGACATATCACCTTTGCTCCAGTCTTGAATTTCCTTGGGGAAAAACAGTAATTTCCCATTAACTTTTCCTATAGCTCTGATTCAAGTGTTTCATAAGCCAGAGGGAGACTGTTAGTATCTACCAACACAGAAGAGGTTTGATTCTTATTTCAGATAGAGGATGAACCATTTAGAATACACATATATTTATTATACAGTAAAATTTTACAAGCATTATGGTAGACTTTAAAGTCGCATCTATTATGAGCTTGATAATAGAAGCACTTGAAAACCTTCACATTTTTAAATTTTTTAATTTAATGGATTTTTCCTTTTTTTTTAACTCCATGAAGTACACAGCTTTCTGGTCAGGAAAATATTGTTGGAATCCACAGGGAAAAGAGAAATGCCTGTTTATACCTTTCACATGTGTTTCTAACTGAAACTTTTCTTTTCTGTGAATTTTAGCTAAGAAACTGTCTTAGAGTGACTTCATGATGGTAGTATCCCCAGTCGTCTGTTCTGCTTATGCTAGACATTGAATTCTGTGCTTTTAAGACTAGATCTGAGAGTGAAGGGGGCAGAAGGAAAAGGGGTGGAATTTTTTCATGGCTGTATCCAAAAACACAAAGATAAGAGCTTCAGGTCCTTGTCCCTCGGTGTGCATTGTCTGCAGCACGGATAGGAAGCAGCAGAGAGCTCTCCTTTGCTTTTAGTTAACTTTTTTCAGCTAGCTGAAGCAGAGAAGTTCCCCTAGACTGTGGCCTTTTCTTTTCCTGGAACTCTTTGGCCCTGCTCTGGACCAAAACCCCAGAAAAGACAGTGGGAGCTAGCACCTGTGGCCAACCAGGGCCTGGATGCTGCATTCCAGCAGCAGAGGGACTGAGAGGGTCTCAGTGAGCTCAAGAACACCCAGAAAGGCTTCTCTCAACTACAGAAGGACTTTCTGAATTTGCCATCTCTTCAGAACAGTGAGGGGTTTTATTGCTTAATATTATTCATTTTTTATGCTTGTGAATACTTTGCTTGCTAAATAAAGATTTTTTTCCACTTTTCTCAAAGGAGTATTATGTCTACCAAACTGGTGGGGGGAGGGGCCACTTGAATTTTCTTCCTAGAGGGGACCCCTTTGGAGGTCCCAAAACCATGACAGAAACTTATCAAATTCTTTTCCTTCTCAATGAAATAATAATAAAAAAAACCAAAAACAAACAAACAAACAAAACCAAAACCAAAACAAACAAAAAAACCCCTAACTAATTAATTGCAATGATTCCGGAGAACATACTGAAATCTCTGTGGTGCTTCTTCATACAAATGCAAGTCTGTGGTCTATAATGTAAGAACTATCAAGTGATACATCTGTGTTAATGAGAATTTTGTTGGAAAGAGGCAAGGACAAAGATGAGGATGATTATTTTTCTGTGGCATCGTTCTCCACATAGTTCCCCACATGAAAATATGATCACAAATAATAGAAAGTCACTTTCATTCCTGTTTGTGCCTGAAATACTATATCCATTCTAATGATAATTGTACAGACAAGAGCTATCCAATATAAGACATAAATATCAGGAAGCTGAATTCTGTGGGGCACTAGCTTATCTTCTACAGCACCAAGTAGAATATGACAAAATCATAGAAAATGGTAATAATTTCACATAATATAAAATTACTAGAAACTGGATAATGTATGATTGTTTCAGAAGGAATATCCTTCTCAATAACATGAGTCAGTCTCCTCAGATCAAGGGCAGACTTTTCACTGATTTTGACAGGAGTTGAGTAAGTCTATATAGGATGGTTTTCTGGCTGGTAGAAGTATGAAACATACAAACATAAATGGCAAAAGGAAGGAAAAAGGAAGACGAGGCTGTTGTGCCCATAGCAGAAAAATGAGTGTCTCACTGAAACAAAAGACTATATTGTACAATGTTACAATTTGCTCACTTAGTTAAAAGTCACAATAGTTAGTAAATTAAGCCTTTGCTGCCCTTTCCATTGAGTAGGAAATGCTGGATGCAGTACTTTAGAGAAAATAATTGACATAATTGTGAAATTAATGACTGGAAGCCAACATCTTTTAAATTAATGAATGGAATTTGACAGCTCTTACTATCTGTGCCTTGTATGTGTGTGTGTATTGCATTACAGAGAAGTTCAGTGAGTTCATAGTCTTCTGAGAGAGCTGTCTTCCTTTTATGTGCATGTGAGGACATTAGCACTAAACAGAGAGCAACTTTGACATTAATTTTTAGAGAAGCCATTTTTATATGTTTATATGCTTATAGTTTCAGGGGTAAGCAAGATTGGAGAGTGCTAACATTATCTGAAGAAGGAAGCATGCAGATAGTTTTAAAGTATTCACTGTATACAATAAAAAACCCCAAGAGACATGGAATATAAATAGAAGTGTTTAAAAAATGGTCATTATTATAGTTGGAGAAATTCAGGATTTGAAAATTGGCACCCTGAATTCTATTTAAAATGTAAATACCTGTAGTAAAGTCCTTGCAAAACACCTCTTACTTACTTCAATTGCATCAAGAACAATGAGCACGTTTCTTCAAATGGAATCGGCATTTATCTGTTTAATAGATATTTTCAAAGAAGAGTAGATAGTGATAAATGAAAGCTAGAATTATTTTGATGTTTATGGGAATTTCTCTTAAGTTTCTGAATAATTAACAGGAGCTTAAATAAGTACAAAGATCTCTAAATATAGGCTTCCTTTTTGTATTGGGATACATACTTTTGCCATGTAGCTTTGAAGTGATTTTGTTAGCTAGAATTTGTTTTAAAACCAAGCCAGGTCATTAATGACTAAAAATATCTCCTATCTGGGATCAGACTTTAGAGAAAGGACTTGAGTGTGAGTATTTCCAAATCCTGACTTTTCCAGGGATTAAATAATACTAAGCTAGTAGGATCACTTGCTCTTTAAAGATGATCCCACTAATACCTCAGATGAATTGGCAAGACTTACAATGTTCCACCATTCCTTTTATCTATTTTGTGAACAGATGTATAATTTCTTGCCTATGAGACAAGTGTGCAATTTGTCAGGACCACTGGATTTGGCTGAAATACAGAAACAGGGAAGTTCAGAGCACATGCAGAAGTAACCTAAGGATTTTAGCTTCAAATATCTTTTAACTGTAGTGTGTTTTCCTAGGATTTTAAGAAAGGCACTGTAACATGGAAATAATAGAAAAAAAAATCATAAGCATGTGGTAACTGACATGCTTTGAAACTGATCAGTAATGTGTGTTTTCTGTGTAAAACTTTTGATACTCCAAAGAAAATAAATAATATCTGTATAATGTTAACTTACGGAATATCCTCTATAAATGCATTACAATGGCAGTTCAACATGGGGAATAGTTGAAACTTCTACTCTTGAACTAAATTTTTGAAGCCCCAACACTGGTAGTGTTAAAAGCCAGGTTGGATAAACCCTGGAGCAACCTTGTCTAGTGGGAGTTGTCCCTGCATATGTCAATGGGGACTGGGGCTAGATGGTCTTTAAGATCCTTTCCCCATATCCAAGACCCCAGATATTCTATAATTCTAAGATTCTAGAAATAGTGATAGAAAAACAAATTTTCATAAAATCATAAAATATACTGAGTTGGAAGGGATCCAGAAGGATCATCAAAGTCCAACACTTGGCCCTGCACAGGACCAAGTCACACCACGTGCCTGAGTGTGCTGTCCAAATGTTTCTCTGACAAGATTGGGGCTGTGACCAATGGGTGTTTTCTGAGGAAGCTTGTTCCAGCACTTAATCTACCTCTGGGGGGAAAAGCCTTTTCCTAATATCCAACCTAAACTTTCCCTGACTCAGCTTCATATTGTTTCCCCAAGTGAAGAGATTGGTACTTGCCCCTCTGAGGATGTTGAGAGATTTCCCTTGTGAGGATGTTGAAGGCTGCAATGAGGTGTCCCCTCAGTCTCCTCAGGCTGAACAGACCAAGTGGCCTCAGACACTCCTCATATGGCTTCCCCTCCATACCCTTCACCATCCTCTTGCCTCTCCTTTGGATGTTCTTTAAGAGCTTAATCTCATTTTTATATTGTGGCAATCAAAACTGGATTAAAGAGCAGCACAAAGAATTTTCTAGAGAGAGAATCTGGATAGAACTGTGAATAGTTTTATGACTAAGAGCACCCAGTGTGGAGAGAAACAAATTTGTTATCTTAGTTTTTAAGTAAAGGAAGGTTTCACATCCCACCATGAATCCTTACTGAGTTACATTTTTTAATTTCTCTCCAGAAAAAAGATTACCATCTCCATAACTATTTTTAAACGTACTTACACATTTATAAGTCTTCAGATCTAGTCTTGTTGTTGACATTAAGTCTTTTGGAATAAATCCTTTGCTTGTTTTACTATGATGTGTGATGCTGAAGACACAGTGATATATGGCAGGATGCTGTATAGCCACAAACATAGCTTGATGTGTTTTCTTAAGGAAAGAACACTGATAAAATATCATGAAAGGGATCTCCCAAGAGAACTATATCTGCTAATATGTTTAACACAGGCAGAACTGGGAAATAAGTTGTGCCACACTTCAGACAATCACTGATGGATGGGAGAGAGATGGTATAGACAAGTACATGCATTGGGCAGGAATTCTATTTAAAAAATGCATTAACTCTCACACTTTTCCTGCAAAAGCAGATGGCTGTGTAACATATTGCAGTTCAAAGAAAACTCAGAGTGCCACAGGAGGGTGATCCCTTGAGTAATGAGCTGGTTATATAAAATAAAAATAAAATGAGTAGCTTACCAGTTGCATGAAATAAAGCCGGAGTGAGCAATAGGCCTTATTAAAGAGACTGACCAATGTCATGTATTCGAAAATGTCTTTATAAAAGGCATTAAAGATAGTAGTGGATTGCAAACCTACAACATTGTGTTGTAGTTTTATTTGTAATTTAACATTGCCGTATCTGATGCCTGATGGAAGCTGCATCTTCCCTGAAATGAACTTTGAACTTAAATATAATTTCTTACTGAATAGATAGATAAAAAAAATTTATTAGATAGCATTTATTTTTTTAAAGACAAAAAAAATATTCATAAAAATTCCATTGTATTGAATTTAAAAGATCAGGTGAAATGATGTGAAGCTGAGTTAATAACTGAATATACGAAAGCAAGATTAATAAGATTTAGATTGACAGCCTTGAAAAAAAACAGAGCTGCCTCACAATGTAATGGGTCATTGGCTGTATTTATTGCAAACATAATTGTTTTGTTCTATGAAGCAAAGAAGTAGTTTTGTTTATGAGTGTGTCTGCATATTTGGCAGCATTGCCTATGAACATGCCAATAAAAAGCACACAACACATGAATTCCTTTCATATGTAAAAACTTTTTTCAGAAGTTTTATTATCTATAAAATAATAAAAATAAAACTAATAACTGAAGATAACATTTGCCAGACAATGTAAAAGAACAATGGTTCCCACATTTTCTGCTTTGAATTCCACGAGCATCTTTTGAATATAAGTGTTTGCAAAATTCCAGGATGCATAAAAGCGTGGTGAGTGACTTTTAAAAAATCAGAGCAGTTAGGTGGTATTCCCAATGACTGAAGAAAATGGTATATTGCACATATTTTCAAAAAAGGTTATAAGGAGAACCCTGGGAACTACTGATCAGCAAGGCTCATCTTTGGGCCCAGTAACAACATGAAATAGGTCATCCTGGAAGACATGTTGAAGCATATGGAAAACAGGGAGGTGATTAGAAAGAGCCAAGATTGTTTCACCAAGAGCAAATAATGCGTGAGTAAACATGGCCTTCAACAGTGGAGTGACTGTATCCCTGGACAAGGGAAGAGCTAGTAATGCCATTTACTTGGACTTCTGTAAGGCCGCTTATATGGTCCCACAAAAAATTGTTGCCTCTAAATTGGCTCTGAAGAACTGTTAGATATGAAATTGACTGGATGGTCCCATTCAAAGTGTTACAGTCAACATCTCAGTGTCCAAGTGCAATCCAGTAGCGAATGGTGTCCCTCAGGGGTGTATACTGCAACCAATACTATTAAATATTTTCATCAGTGACATGGATAGTGAAACGGAGTGCACCCTCTCAAGTTTGCAATGACACAATTTGAATGGCACAATTGATTCATTTGAGTGAAAGGCTGCTGTCCAGAGGAATCTTGACGGGTTTGAGAAGTTCATGGAACTCAGCAAAGCCAATTTCAAGGTCCTGAACCTGGGTCAGGCAATCCCAAATGTCTATTCAAACTGTGTGAATAACTAGGTGAATTGAGAGTAGCCCTACACGGAAGGACTTGAGGATATTGGGAGATTAAATATTATGTATGAATAGTCAAAGTGTCCTTGAAGCTCAGAAAGCCATCATATCCTGGGCTGCATAAAAGAAATGCAGCCAGCAAGTCATGGAGCACAACTCTCCCTCTTTCCTCCAGCTCAAGAAATGTCACCTGGAGTAACAAGTCCAACTCTGGGATCTTCAACACAAAGTAGACATAGACCTGTTGGAGTAGTTCCAAAGGAGAGACACAAAAAATAACAGAGGGCTGGAGAAACTCTCCTATGAAGAGAGGCTGGGAGAATTAGGGTGGTTCAGCCTGGAGAAGACTCCAGGAAGACCTTGTTGTGGTCTTTGAATACTTACAGGGGGATTACAAGAAATATAGATAAAGACTTTTTGCTATGGACAATGTTTTTACATGGAAAGAGAGTAGACTTACATTGAATATAAGGAAGAAATTTTTATCATGATAGTGGTGAGCCACTGTAACAGATTGTCCAGAGAAGAAATTAAAAATATATTTGGGGAAAAATGTATAATGTTTTTTTCCTCTAACAGAATAGATGGGGAACTTTCTTTTATCCTCTATAGAATCTAGACAGCTCTTGCCACAAAAGATGATTGTTCACTAAATGTTTAGTCCCCTTAAAATGTTTCCATGACTGTTTATTAAGTAATTAAGCAGAAGTTTAGCTCCTTAGCCATTTATTCATTGTTAATTTAATGCAAATTGCTCCCATAATGTATTAATGTTTCCCACAGGTAAAGTTGAGCATGTGATCATTAATTCTTTTTAAAGTGACCATAATTGTTTATAAAGAGGTTAAAAGTTGTGCTCCATTTCTCTAGAGTTTACTTGTGCGTGGGATTTTTTTAAACTCATTAACAAATTAGTTTTTCACAGAATCAGTGATTACTATTGATTAATGTTTGTTTCTATTCATCATAATTGATATTTCAATAAAATACCCCTTCCTATCTCACTAGATATTTGCTTTGTCACCATGTATGTGGATGAAAAGCACTTTAGTATCATCTCAATGACTTTTGCATGAATTGCTGAAACAACAACCAGTAGTGCACTCTAATGGGAATGCCATTTGTTGTTTAAAATACAATAAATTATACCAAGTCAGAGGTATGACAGAAATTCACTAACATAGTACAAAAGTCATTAACTCAGACTGAGACCTGGCTTATTTCCAGCAATTTGAATGGAATTAAGCCAATGCTAAATTTGGCCCATTAACTTCTGTATGGTGTCTGCTACACATAAGTTTGTTCATTCTGTTTTCAAACATTTTATTACCAAGATTAATAGCCTCTTTCCTATTGCATTAATAATCCAATAGCATGACGAGGAATGGTTAGCACAATGCAAAATGCATAAACTCATTAAAAATAATTACTTTGACACAGTGGGTTGTGCTACTTGGGGACGGATTTCAAATCCTGGCTGAAGTATATCGCTGTACTGGCAAAATGTCAAAAATTTGTAGGATCTGCGACAGACCCTGTAGACCATCTGATTGTCATACATAGTATCTGTAAAGATTATCTACAGAATATCTTTCTTATTCTAAGAAAATACAACTTTTATTTATGCTATAAAAATTAACAAATTAGTATGACTGTATAGTTCCAAAAATTTTTGTTAGGTCATGGAATACTTAGGTTTTGATGCTATTTGGCCCAAAAGCCAAGAAGACTTTAAATTTCACTGGAATAAATGAAGAATTACTTGAATTAAATATAGGCTTTTCCTTCTTCATTATATAATGTTTATATTAATACTTTTTCAGAAAGGGTATGGTCTGTCCTGTAATAAGGTAATTGTTTAAATAAACTTTCAGGAACATGTGGAGCATTTTGCCCATGTTGATGTTGGTTTTCAGTACTATTAAGTTTATATTTTATTTTCAAAAAAATGAGTTATCTTTCGGTTTTGAAAATGGTTTATATGCATTTATGCAGATCTTGTATTTCTGAGCAGAACAATGCAGAGCTGTAATGGTTATCAGGGAAAGAAAACAACCCCACAGGGTTCTGCATAAGGTATGTTGCTGAGCTAAAGCATAGGATGAAAATTTGTGCAATCAAAGCTCACTTGGAGATGAAGCTGGCCAGAAATGTGGGGTCAATAAAAAGAGGTTTTTTTCAAATATATTATCTGCAAAAGGCAGTGTAGAATTAACATCTGCCCATTACAGGAGGAGTATTGGTACCTCACAAATAGGGACATAGACAAGGCAGAGCTGTCTAATGCTTTCTTTTTCTTTGTCTTCAACAGAGGTGACAGGCCAAGGACATCTCAGTGCCCTGAGCTGGAGACCCATGGCTATGAGAATGATCAATTTCCAGTTGATCCTGAATTTGTAGGGGATCTTCTGTACGAGCTGGATCCCTACAAATCTATAGGCTCTGATAGGATTCATCCTAGAATCCTCAAAGACCTAGCTGATGTCATTGCAAGGCCTGTCTCAATAATTCGGGATAGATCATTCCAACTCAGCCTATTTTATGATCACCGTTCCTATTATATTAATTTTGCTTATCTGTATAGAGGACCCAACACAAGTGCAAAACAGGTCTGTTTAATAAATTCCTGATTACATTCTTATGCCATGGTCATATCTTTGAGTGCACTTTTTCTTACAGCTTGCTATTTGTCTATGAAGTAATGTAGCTGGTGCTCCCATTTGTGATATTGTAACAGAGGAAGAAATATATTGATTCTTTACCTGTTCACCACAGTATAATTTGTGAATGCCTATTCAATTGCAATAGTGTAATGAATGTGACAATGCAATTTATCTCTGAGTTCTACATTAATTGTTTGCTTCTCATCACTTGAGTGGAAGTAGAAACACTAAGACCTCAGCTGAAAAAAAAGGCTGGTGTAGATTGTGCAAAGCAGTTGACTTTCATGCATAATAATTCATCAAAACCCCTAAAAATCATGGGATTTCTTTTCCACTTCCCCAGCTGTGTTGGAATAAAATACTTAAAACAAGAAGTCTTTAATTATATATGCTAAATGAAGTTATTTTGCATGCAGTCATCACTACGTTTGCTTGACTAGAAAATAATAACACAATATGGGTTTGTTTATAAAGGAAATGGTTCAAGAAAGGAAAAAAAACCTCAGCAGACAGAGAAAGCATGACTTGACTACATAATACCCATGCTTGACCATGTTTCACTACCACTTAATAAACTACAAAAACAGTCAAAGGATCATTGGTTTCTTAAAAAATCAAAGACCTAGCAGACAACCCCCTAGATGACCTGCCAGTCTTCATTTCTGAGCTACTACTGTCATTAAAAGAGCTGAATTCAGCATGAATTCAGCATGATTAATTTCAAAAGCATTCTAGATGACTTAACTAGTTGTAGTATGCCTTTTACTCATCTGTCAGTGTTTCCTTTCTTTTTTACTAATTTACTATGATGATAAGTAGCATGTTTTACCTTATATTGGCAAAACAGAATGCTTTTCAGAATTTTAGTAATTTATTATTGTATACATTTACATTCCAGAGACACACGTGTCATCTTGACAACCATTTTTCAGGATATAGTTTGGCAGGTATATTGCTTAGCAGGTAGACTTTATGTTTTCAAATGCTTGTCCTCTTAAATCCATTTTCTAGATAACATGAAAACTTGAATTTGAACTCTTCTGAAATTGATGGATCTTCAATTGTGTCCTAAAAAGTATCATGTGGGGTTTGTGATATCAGAAACATTCTTAAGAACTATATAAATGTAACGTGTTTGTGTGAGAAGAATACAAGTGTCATATATTGATTTTTTGGCACAGCTGAAAGCCCTATATACGTGAATATACACAGAGTCCTGCAAAATAGATTCTAACCTAACCATTGCCCTGTCTACTGTTTTTTGTGGGCACAATCACTCTGCATTAGAGGTGGCTGGCCATGAGCATGATGAATATAAGCTAAATGGTTGGAAGAACAAGAAATGTTCTCCAAAGCAGGTCAAAAATATAGTACAGGTTAGCTGAAATCATGGGTAACAAGACTGTTGAAATGCTCAGACATACTTTTGAACAGTGATGGGACTTTGGGTTAGAAACGTAGAATGCGGATGGTGGTTGGAAACAGTGAATACCTCAGTGTTTTGAGGCATAACTGACTAGCTTTGGTTAATATGAAGAAGTTATTTTATTTAAACAGATTGTGTTAAAATATTTGAATATCCGCCCATTTATTTGCTAAGATCAACTCACTCTTGATTTTGACTTTCATATATCATAGTATAAATATGGCCAGAGTGGAATTTTTTTGTTGTATTTCACTGGTCACATTGCATTACGTTTTATGACAAGCATTTGCATGCAAAATAATTTTCATCAAATATGTTAGTTACTCTACATGCAAACTTCAAGCAGAGTATGTGACCCGTGGTGCAAATGTTATTCTATTGAAGGGACTTCTAACTGTAAGCAGGAAAACTGCATTTAGAGACATGATGACTATTAAAAGAAATCTCAGAGAGATAAAGAGCATATCTAACATTTTACATCTCTTTTATGTGACAGTGAAGAAGCATGCAAAGCATAACTAAATTAAATTGACATAATGAAGACATTGATCATTGAAGGTTTTCTGTAGCCAGATGCTTAATTTGATTCTTTTGGTTTTGTTTTCTTGATGCATTACCCTAATTAGACATCTAAAATGCATTTTGAAATTGAGTACAAGAGAAAGATTTAAGGTTGATGATGATGTTATTATGAACACTTAAACTTTTTGTTCATACATTTTGAAAACATGCATCATTACACCTGCTTCTAAAAAGGGTAAAAAAGGGTAAAAAGGGTAAAAAAGGGTAAAAAGGGTAAAAAAGGAAGAGGACCCTGTGAAGAATTTATCAATCACCTCACCTCCATGCCCAATAACATAATAGAACAGATCTTTCTGGAAGACTTATTGAAATATATGAAAGATAGGGAGATGATTAGAGTCAGGCATTAAACTAAGAGTAGGTTTAGATTTCACATAAAGAAGAGATTTTTTACAATACACATGGTGAGACAGTAAAGAACTTGAGAATGCTGGATCATCAAAAGAGTTCAAAGTCCAGCTGGATGGGGCTTTGAGCAACTTGGTCTAGTGAGTGGTGTTCCTGACCACAACAAATGGTTGAACTAGATGATCTTTAAAGGCTGTTTTCAACTCAAACCACTCTGTCATTTTATATTATTCCGAAAAATTTTATTCTTGTGTAGAAATGAATTCAGCAATTTAATGAATCTCCACCATTTTTGCTACTATGATTCAATCTAACTGCTAAGCACTGTAAAACAGTCTTGCTATCACTAGGGATGAAAGGAAATTAATACATTATCTTCTACAAGTAGAGAGTAGAATAAAGAGTAATTGGAAGTTGTTAAAAAGAAACTCAGCTGGTCAAAATTAATAGTTTATAACATCATATTTTCTGATAATAATTGAAGAATTTACTGAGCAGCAAATAAAATGTAACCTCTGACTACAATAGACAGAAAAAAATAGAAGAATAATGGTCCCCTGATTATAATTTTGACATTGTTATTGGTACAAATTAGGATTGAACTCACTCTTCCTGGCACACCACTGCAGCTGTACTATAAATCCTTACATTTCTCACAAAGAGAATCAGTCTTTATAGTTTTAAAAATTTATTTAATCTTATGAGGGAATGCCCTGAAATTAATTCAATACTGTGGTTTCATAAAGATTAACATTAAATGTCCTTTTTGTGGTATGGCAAAAGAAGACAAACTTTGGCCCTGATTAAAACTATATAAAGAACACATATATCTTTACAGACATAAAAAAAAAACCTGAGCAGAATTTCCTAGTCTGATGTCATGGCTTAATATGATAGAAACATGGAATCATAGGATGGTTTGTGTTGGAAGGGACTTTAAAGGTCATTTAGTTCCAACCTCACTGCTGTGGGCAGGGACACCTTCAAATAGAACAGGTTGTTCAATGACCCCATCCAAACTGGCCCTAAACACTTCCAAGGATGGGACATCCACAGCTTCTCTAGACAGCCTAGTCCAGTACTTCACCACCCTTACAATAAAAATTTTTTCACTATATCTAATGTAAGCCTACTCTTTTTCAGTTAGAAGCCATTCCTCTTTCTTCTGTCACTACATGCTCTTGTCAAAACTCTCCAACTTTCATTTGGGCCCCTTTCAGGTACTGGAATGCTGCTCTAAGGTCTTCCCAGAGCTTTGTCTTTTGCAAGCTGAACTTCCCTGACTCTCTCAGTCTGTCTTCATAGCTCTCTGATCATCTTCATGGCCTTCCTCTGGATTCATTCCAAGATATTCACGTCCCTCTTATGCTGGTGGCCCCTGAGCTGAACGCTGTATTCCATATGGAGAGAAGAGAGGGAGAATCCCTTCCCTTGAACTCTTAGTCAGGTTTCTTTTGGTACATTCCAAGATATTGATGGCTTTCTGGTCTGAAAACCTACATTACCTGGTCATGTGGAGTTTGTTTTCAAATCACACATCCAAGTCTTAGTCTGCAGAACTGCTCTCAATCCATTTTCTACCCAGTTTGGGATTTTTGATTGGGATTGCACTGACCCACACACAGGATATTGCACTTGCCTTGTTGGACTTTGTGAAGTTCACACAGGCTTGCCTCTGAAGCCTGTCAAGGTCCCCCTTCCTTCCAGCATGTTGGAGAAGAGATTTTGGGACTGTCAGTAAATCTGCTGGGGATGCACTCAATTTTATTGTCCATTTCAACAACATAGATATTAAATAACACTGGTCCAAGTATGGATCTCTGAAGAACACCACCCATCATTACTATCCACCTGAACACTGAGATTTGACTTCAATTCTTTAAATGTGACCATACAACCAATTTGTTATCCACTAAGTGGATAATCCATGTCTCTCCAGTTTACAGAAAAGGATGTCATTAAGGACAGTTCATACAAATGCTATGCACAACTGCAGGTGGATATTAGTTGCTTTTCCCTTATCCACCATCAATTTCACCCTCCTGTACATGGCCACTAAAAATTTCAAACATAATAATTGTTGCAGACCAGTTTCTATGTTATAGCCCTTTAAATAACACATTTTCCATATGTGCAAAGTCCTTCTCTTTAAGTGAAAAAAAATTTGTCAGATGCCTTTGAGTGTCAGATTTCTTTCCTATACTAAAATCATTCCTTATGTACTAGAGAAATTAGCTCTGTGTAAGATATCTTTATCAGTGTTTGCACTAAATATTGAAACCTAAGGTGTGCATTTATATGTTGGCAAATGTTTAAATAAGTTTAAATATCTCCCTTACAGAAATGCAATTTACCTAAACACATATGTCATTATTGTTTTGTTCTGGGGAAAAAATAGTATAGTAACTTGGATTTTGCAATTAAAGTTAAAATTTTGGAAGGAAATTAAATTTCTGCTATAAATTTGTCTGCATGTGCTGCCTCGTGTCATGTAAGATGTTTGTCCTGAACGTACATTTCCTGAATCCTGTACAAAATTAGTTCTTAGCACTATCTCCCTTAACACTTGCCTCAGAACTATATATTAAGTAAAACTGAGGTCAAAAATTGAGAGATAGATTCTGACTTCTGATATACATTATATGGTTTTATTACCACTATGTGGGTCATCTACATTCCTCTGAGGAGATTTTACTCATCAAGTAACTTTACACAATATTACAGGAAATGAAAATTTCAAAAATTGCAGGTATCAGAAATCTCTGATTAAACTCAGAGGAAAAGGACCTGGAGGAAAGAACAGAGAGAGAACATAAAACTGGGAGACTGAGCTAATATGCGAGTGAGAAGTAAACCTGATGAATAAGGGGATGCATTAACTTCAGTAAGCAAAGTTTCAAACCTGAAAACTAATGGATTGACACTTTGGCAATGAAAAAGGAGATGGGAAAAAATCTTGATGAACAGACTGCCTGATGCATGTATGCTGTACCTTATATAATGTAAGTCATTAGAAGGAAGTTTGGAATAAAGATAAATCAATTGCTTGTGATGAAAGCAAAGGCAAGAATAGTTTGTCTTGATTGAATGGACTACCTTGAAAATATTTCTTTTTATTATAACCTGAGTGATGACAACACTATGTCAAAGAGAAAAAAGCTTCATTACACTTGAGGAACTGAACAAAATCTATTAAAATCTCCCAAAAATGACTTTCTGATGGATTTCCCACAAGTATTTTCAAGGAATCACATACAGATTTTTACTCAGCAGACAGATTTTCATAAATTTTAAGCAACTGAATTGCTGTCTTTTAGCAATGTAAATGTACTATAAAATGTAATATTGGAATGTGGAATTACTTTTCCTTAGTGAAGTATCACAAACTTGAATATTTCTCCATGCAAAAATGTCGAGTTCTTGCTTTTTGATCAACAATTAAAAACTAAACTGAGTTAATATAGGTAGAAATTAAAAAAACTGTAGGCAAATACACATGCATTCATTATATTCTTTTTATCTTTATTGTCAGTAGCATCTTCTGGTTGGTTTGGCTTCTCTGTCTTTCAAAACAGAAGCAGTTTTCAGGCTGCTTTGTGCTACATGCAGTCTTAGGTGCTCCATTCAACAACACATGCTTATGGTCTGTGTACTCAATCTTCACTGAGCTGACACTGCTTCCTCCATTTCCCAAATAGGGCATAATTGCCTAAAAGTAAAGTTATGAAATGCATATTGCACATAGCATTATCTTAGAAGAAAGTGTAGCAAATGTCTGTTTCAAAGTCTGATATTTTTTCATTAGAAAATATAATTTTCACTTGCTTAGATAAATTATCAAGTGAGTACATGGATAATCACATTTCTAAGAACTTAGTAAATTAATTCACCAAAGCAGTGCTCTGTCTAAACAGGGGCTCCAGATTTACAGAAAAACTGAACATTTCAGGAATGCAAGAACTGAGCAAATCTTCTCCTCTATTTACACAGATGATTCCCTGCTGAACTCTGTATAAATTCAGACTAGCTTTTGCTTGTGTCAATGGAATGTGCTGGAGAAGCATCAAAAAATAAACTCATCTCAAATGTGGGGTGGGATAAGAATAAAATAATAAATGCAGGAGCTAGAAGCAAAGATAAATGGAAGGAAGGCAGAACTATAGAAAAACGCTGGGATGCCCCTGGCAGAGACAGGATGAGGAGCAAGAAGAAGGAAACTTTAGATGATGTGAAAGGTAAAAGTGGTTGTGTGGTCTTGATGTACAGAAGTTAGGAAGATGTATGTTGGTATGACAACAAGAAACAGTTTAGGAATATTTACCAGGAATTAATTTTCTTACAGTATATCTTTCTATCCTCATTCCTAATTGGCTATTTGTACAGATTGCTGTGGTATGTCTATTTGCAGTCCTGAATGTGAAATGTTTTTGCAGATTTGAGTCTATCCTTGTAAGCTATTTCAGTACCTGGAATATATTTTCATATTATTTTGTTTGAATTGAATAAATAGCTGTGAAATCCTTTACTAAAAGCATTCCTCTTGTGTTCCCTTTAAATGTCCAGTTGCTCAGAGAGTCTTTCAATGCTTGCAGGTATTAGGTTTTTCATCATAAAAGTCTCCATCGTTGCACCTAAATTCTTAACTTTAATGACAACTCAGACAAAATTCTGTGTTTTTTGGTGTTTTATGGAGGGAATTTTGTTTTGTTTTGGTTTTTTTTGTTTTTTGTTTTTTTTTTTTTTTANTGGGGGGGTATTTTGTTTTTTTTTTGTTTTTTTTTTTTTTTTTTTTTTTTTTTTTTTAATGTGGCATTGAACAGGAGAAATCACATTCAAAATCTGTCATAAAAGAATTTTGAGAGGATGAGCTTAGCCACTCTAAAGATGAGATATAAACTATTTGAGCATTATATTTTTTTTTCCTCCCTATAAAGTGTATTCTACACTGGGAAGTGTCAGGTAACTATAAATCAGACATGTAAAAATATCCCTTAGTGTGAAAGTCTCACAGTTTTGATGCCTCATAATTACTCTGCAGGAAAGAAATATTATTTCCATTTTACAGGTAGCACATTAAAGCATGGAGATGAGTATCTTGCCCAAAGCTGCAGAGGAAATCTGTGTTACAGCAGATAATTAAATGTCCCAAAACGGCTACTGGGTAGATGAATATTCTTCTGTTAACATTGTATAATATAATATTGGAATAGGTTCAGATATTTACACACAAATTCTTGTGCACATACAGACAAGACCTCTGAAAAGATTTATGTGCTATTTAAAACCACTAAGCAAAAATTCAAAAAGTCCAAAATTAAGTATAACAGAGACATTCCATGTTCTGTGTCTGTGGAACCTAATCTCTTGTCCTGCTGTCCCACTTTTGAAACCTATGCTTTTTAAACTATGGCACAACTTAACTGAAAGTCTCTTGTTGAAACCTTATACATAAATGCTGAGGGATATAAAATTTTGATCTATTTAGACAATAAAGTCAAAATATGTCCCATGAGAAATTTGTCAGGCAGCATCTACTTAGATCCTTCATTGTTTCACAGAGAGCAACTAAGATCACTTTCTGAATTGCAAATTTGCGGTAAATGTTATCAAATTAAACTATAAATTTGTCTTCTCATATTTAAAGAATACCTTCAGTTTCATTGATACAAGTTTTTTTGGAGGCAATACTGCTTGTTTAGGGAACAGCTTAGGCATCTTAGAAAGCAGAAATTACAAGAGGACAATTCTTAGTTTAAGCATTGCTACAGAACAGAAAATATATTTTCAGCTCTTCTTGTGTATGGTAGTCTCTTGCTCATGTTAATAAAACTATACCACCTCAGTGTTCAGGAAACAATTTTGGTTTGCACAAAAGAGAAAGAAATTTCATATTTAAAACAGAGTAGTTCAATATTTGCTCTGCTCCATAGTCTACCTTGCCTGGGAGATAATTCAATTAATTATGTCTTTTTTGTAGGCACTGGCTACAAGATGGCTGAGATTGAGATTTCATCACCTGTGTTTATTGTCTGCAGTGCACACAGTTGCATGAGAGCTAATTGTGTCTAAGCTCCTGCTGCAGTCCAACAGCAATAGAGAGTTAACACAGTCAATGAAGCAGAGAGAACTATTCAAATACAGACATCTAAGTTATGGTGAGGTAAGCAGCTGCCCATCGTCCATGGTTGACAAGATCTGCATCTGTAACAAGCAGCTAGCCTGCTAAAACTTATATTGTATGTACCTAAACTTGTGTGCCTGGATATAGAGGTGAATACCACTCTAGCTTGGCTCATAATTACCAGGGGGCAAAGATTCTTACTGGTGAATGCTTCAGTCTGTTGTGCATTTATAGCAATCCTAGCCAACTGGCCAGAAGATTCATTGCCAAAAGAAGTAAAATTCCAGATGTTAGTCACTTTTGGAAGGTCTACATGTAATGCTGCTGTTGGAGAATTAGAAAAGTAAAGAAAGGCTATAATAAGCCCAGGCCTAAGGACATCACACTATTTAATAGCAGAAGTTCATAGATTTGTCGGGACTCAAGCCTTGGGTGACTTCTTTTTCAGATAATGGCTGGATTTGAATGCTGTAGACTGTCTTCAGAAGTCCAAAGAAAGATGAATACTCAATATACCAGTGTCTCTTCTTATATGTAGTGTTTCTTCCTTTTCTAGGAGACTAAGACAGCAGACACTTGCACTTTTCAGCCATTTTCAGCCCAGATGCAGTCAATACTGAAGCATCATCTGTTGCCAAAGATCAGCATTTTTGTTACAAATATTCTGTTCCTTCTTCAGAGAAAGGGAGTGTAAATATTACTTGTCAAAAGCAAGTTGGTACATAAGTTTTTTTATTATCTAACAGATTTATGTGCAGTAGTTGAAAACATGAAAGTGAATGCAATCAAGTCCCATTGATATACTAATACTAAGGAGTGGAATAAAAAAAGAAGATGCCACAACACTCACAAAAATCTTAAACCGTTATAAAAATACAACAGATTATTCTATTATATATATATTATCAATATGGTTACAGGAAATATTAAAATTAATTTAAACTATTGAATTGAATCTCTTTACACAAATCAATGGTTTTTAATCATACCATTTTCATAACAATATGAGATCTCATTTTACTTTTCATTTTGTAGGAGTACTCTAGAGAAAGGCCAAACATGTCAGCTAGTATGTAGAAAGCATTATTTTCAGCTCTGAATATTTTATCTGGCTTCCTGTTTTTTTTTTTTTATTTCTTCAGATACTGTTCAGCATGTAGATTTAGCACTGTGCTAGTAGCACTGTACTACTCCATCAGGGTATCTCTGAAGTTAATCCAGAGTCATGTCATCATAATTTATAGCAAAAAATGCTTCACTGTGCTCTCACAGAGGTTTTAAAAGGTCAGAATTCTCCATTAATTTATAAGAAATATGGTCATTCTAATTTGTGTCAATAAAGGTCTTTCTATTCCCATGTCCCAGTCTTATTCCATACAATAAGATTCTCTTAGATGTGAATTTATGGAGTAATAATTTATGCCTATATACTGTCATAGCTGTTGACCTTCAGTCTTACACTCAACACATTGTCTGAATTCCTGGGTAGTATGTAGAGCTTTATAGTGATTCATTCCTCAGCCATGGTGGTGTAGGTGACCAGGACTCAGACAACATCATCACAGTAAATTCTATATAGCAAAAATTACCATATTGTTCTAGTGAATCTTTACCATTTCCTTATAGAACTTTATGCGGAGGATATAAGACAAGATTTGTTGAGAATATAAGAAAATATTTGTTCCAATGGTAAATGAAAATGCAAAACAAAATCTTTTTGTTTAAGGCATATATTTGTTTTGATCTCATCTGGGAGCTGAATGCTTCTCAGTGCTGATCCCACACGGGAAATGTCTTCCATCTTTACATGCATCATCAACAAAGCCATTTTCTTTAAAAAAACATGTTATCAGCTAGAATTTTTTATTTTAGATGTGACTTCATTCTCAGAAAATAGCATTTCCACAGGTGCTACAAACATTTGTATATCATTACATAACTTTTAAAAGCACCATAGGAATTTCTTCACCGCTAATTCTGGAAAACTGTATTTCCTGCTATCTTATGTTGAATTAGCTCACTTTTATTTATTAAGTTTCCTGAAGTGAGTGATTGTCTTCATATGCTGACAATATCTCCAAATATGGTTTCTTTCATACCTAAATTTTTTTGTCTCATATGTTGAAGCATAAACCAGATTTACCATGGATCACAGTACCTTAGAAAGTATAGGATATAGGATACCTATGTCTGTTTCTGATCTCCTGTGTGAGATTTGGAAAACTATCTCTCATGGAGGATATTTCCTTCATCTCCCCAATAAAGTTAGTAGCAGGGCCCTGGGAGTGCCAACAGGCTCTGCACTATTCTCTGCTGTGGCTTTAGCCACCTGTGCTCTAGGCTAGCTCTGAACTGGTGCAGCTCTTGGACTCTGACTTCTGGAAAAGAGCTGTGAGAATAAAAGCAGATTATCATAGCGAAATATACAGAATTCCTCAGTAGTTTAACTCTGCATTGCTTTTTCTTGTTGATACTGAGATCATTCTTCCTCTAGAAAAATACAGCTTAATTAGAGTGTGGCAATAAATGCTTTTAGTGAAGTAATTGTTTATGTTTTATCTCATGAATCTACACTTCAACTAATAGCTAGTGTGGAGCTGTGTTTAATTTAGAAATGTATGAAATACAAGTACAGTTCTCTAAGGAAAGCACACTAGTGGCTTTAAAGTGGGTTAGGCTGCTATGCTTCAAGGCCTTTAATACTCATTTTAATTCTTTCTACAAGTTATTTTTCATAGCAAAGGCTTAAAGCAAAAAATCCCACAGAATTCTATGTTTTAGAACAAGTAAGATGTGTTATAAGTAAAAGGACCTTTACATAATTTTAAATTGCTTAAATTGAATCACACATGCATTTGAGATACCATTTTGCAAATTCTGTATTTCGTGAGAGTGAAATTAATGTTAATCTACATTAATTTACCCTTGTCTTCTAGTGACAGCAATGTATTCAATTGTCACAAGAAGTGGCAACCCCTGATTCTATTTTTGTTTTAAGTATAGATGAACTTGCAGATTTTCCCCAAGGGTTATATTGTGAGTATCAGCACTTTTTAAAAACTCTACTTCAGTAGTCTGATGGTATCTTGCAGAAATTGCATAAATCTTATGCATGCCTAGAACTTCCTTGTTATTCCCTTGAGAAGGTTCAGAGACTAGATCAGATGATTATAGACCATTAGATGGTTAATATCTTTCCAAAATCAGCAGTTTCTCTCCCAGAAACATCCCTGCCAGGACATCTCGTCCCTGCTCCCGCTGTCCCCTCGGGGCTCCAGGGCTGTTTCTCGCTCGGTTCCCCTGGCTCAGCCCTGCCTGCCGGGCAGCGTTTTGCCCTCCCTTGCCCAGGCTTTCCCCGGGGCTGAGGGGCTCAGCCGTGCCCTGCGCTGGGGCCGCTGCAGCCGCTGGCACCGCCCGGGGCCGGGCCGGGCAGCGCAGCGCCGCTACTGAGCCGGTACTGACACGGTACTGATCCGGTACTGATCCGGTACTGATCCGGTACAGCCCCGGTACTGAGCCGGTACTGATCCGGTACAGCTCCGGTACTGATCCCGTACTGATCCGGTACTGATCTGGTACTGATCCCGTACTGATCCGGTACTGACCCGGTACTGATCCCGTACTGCCCCGGCAGAGCCCCAGCAGCGCCACGCCGCCAGCACCTGAGCATTGGCGTTTGGTACAGAAGCAAATCCTGAATGTCCCTTGTTCTGTAAATCCACACAGACTGGTTCAGATACCCTGTGTCACGGCCACGAAAACACCCCCAGCCCAGTCTGTCCTTGCTGAGCCCCCTCTCGGGGATCCCAGGTCCAGTTTTACCGTACAAGTTCAAAAGCTTCCATGGGAACATCATCAAAGCTGGAAATGGGGCTGTAGGCAACCAAAATGTTACCTGGTATAACTCCTGTCATTGATACCCAATTATAGATGGGATCAGCTAAATCTCTTCATGAAAATCTGTGTTTTCATTTTCACTTTGTAAGACAGATAGAGCTATAATTTCATTCTTTAAATTTTCTTTATCATCCAATACCCAGCTGTGCCTGACACATTTCTACAATTTTTCTTTTCCCTGAAGGAAGCAATAATCTATTCAATGAAATTTCTTGATTTCACAGCAAGGTAGCATAATCTCTGTAGGATTCTTTAGGATTTTTTTTTTTTTAATGGGGAAAATCTACTTCAGTGCTGCCTATGATATGTTTTGCACCAGAGATGTATTTACTGAACAGTTTTGTAATTATCAATATTTATAAGGCCGTGAGAATTACTAACACTCCATGGGGTGTCTAATTTCCAAGTTCTTTAGCTTGCTTTTCTAGAGTATTTGAACAGACTAGTGAACAAGCTAGTGTGACTGGATCCACCTGAAAGATTTCTTTATGAAAAAAAATTGATATCAAAGTGTAATGTGGGGTGAACTACTTCCCCTTTTTATTTCTTCTGTGTAATAAAAAGGAATAAAGCCAGAAGTGTTATTAATATGTACAGGAATAATGAAGCTTCAAGGAAGAAAATCTATCATCCAAACACAAGTAAATGTGGTTTTCTTACCAAATAATTAATATTTGAACAATTTAAATGAAAGACAAGAAGAGTTCATTTGAATTGCTCTACCTTCCTGATTATAAATAGAACAGACAAATAGAGAAGTTAATAGCAGTGTCAAAGTGCAGTAGGAAAAACATTAAGGGATATTAAGCTGTCTCTGTGCTGAGCAAATCAAAATACAGCATTTCGTGAAGTGAAAACCCATGCTGGCACAATATTTTTTAAGAGATTTGAAGCTCTTATTTTGTATTACTACAAACAATTCTAGATTACTTTTGGAAATTTTTTTTTAAACCTTTGAAAGTTTAAAACAAGCTAAGGAAAGCCCACTCCTTATATCTCATGTAAGTTATAAGCAAAAGAAGGCAGATACTGCTAATGAAAATAAATAAATTAATACATTTCAGTTCTCCTGTCAGAACTAGAAGAACTGTTAATTGTTACTATTTTTATCTTTGATCTTCATTGAGTCATTTTTTGATTAATTATATTATGATTAACAAAAACTAACTAATTAAAAATCAGCCCCTTTTTTAAATTCTTCCTACTGAAGGTGTTCCACTGATTTCATTTTCTAAAGAACAATGACTGAGTAGAGGTAAACTGGCATTGAAGCATAGAACTGAGCTGCACAGCTGTTGGTTGTTCTGAAGTAGTGTGAACTACCTTGGTGTTTAGAAAGCACATCCTAAGATAATGATTGACCATAAATACAGAAATTTATATTTTTGACAATGATTTTAAGTGGAAAGGTGTGATCTTTTGATATTATTTTAATGCAGCATTCATGCATGTAATGCAGCCTCCGCTCTGAAGCCCTGGAGAGAACAGATAATCCATCTGGGTGTCTGTTCCTTCTCTTTTAAAGCCATCCTAGGCCAGCCACCTCCATGTGGGATAACACCTCCCAGTTCTGCTTCTGGTCCCCAAGTCTGAAAGAGACAGTGATGATCTTAGGCAGGTCAGCATAGGTAACATATAGAATACTATTTTTTGGGTTACCTAGAACAAACGCCCTTGATGAATAAAATAAATATTTTCCAGTGAACTAAAACATATAAACACTTTTTTTTCCAGTCCTTTACTGAAGTTTTAAGAAAATGAAATCGGCAAGAATTGTCTTTAATAGCATGCTTTCATCTGTATTGTAAAGTAGTTACCATCTGGGAGTGAAAGCTGTCTGTTCTGTTAAAAAAAATTAAAATTGCTTTGTTGTTCTAGAGGACCTAGGTAGTTCTACAGCTCACAAGAAGATCAGCAGAATTTGCAAAACACCTCAAAAAGTGAGTTTCCTAAGGTTTCCGTGAAATCTGTCTCTGGGGAATTCCTTGAAAAATCACAGCCTTTCTGTCAATGTGCATAGATGTTCCCAGTATTTCATTAGATGTTTCTTATAATATCATCACATCTGATAAAGAGATCTGATTTTGTTTTAGAGAGAATAACAATTCCAATCTTATAGAACGAGTAATTTCTGCATTATCATTTTAAAGATTATCATGTAGAGCATGAAAATAAAAACTATAAATATATATAGTAGCATATACATTAACATTAATACTTTTCATTATTATTTTTTAAATTATGGTTCTTATCTTCAGGACACTGGTAATGTTGAGCTGCACGTTGTGAAAGGAGCATGTGATGGCATTGAGTGCACTTCATGGAACAGCAGAAAACCCAGTAAATATCAACCTTGATGGGATAAGATGTGAAAAATGTCACCTTCATCACCACTAGGGATGGAAATTCTGTTTAAAATCTTCTAGAGAAGATGCTAACTTGCAACTTGTATTGACTAATTAATTTTCCTTTCTGGTTATTGTCTTGTTAAGTTCTTGTTCATTCAGTACACTTTCTAAAAAGATAACACCACCTATTTCTTTCAAAAGAAGTCTGATGTATAAAAAGAGTTGCCTATTTGGGAAATTGCCAATTGTACCGATACTGAGTTCTCTCAATGACCATAACTGGATGATTGCTATCTCTATGATTAGATAGAAAGAAGAAAGAAGTAATATTTTTGGATTTCACCAAAGCTTTGGATATTGTCTCTCACAGGATCCTTCTGGAGAAATGTCCAGTCAACAGCTGTAAAAACACATCATATGGCAGGTGTGCAACTGGCTCACGGGTGAAACACAAAGGGTTGTAGTGGATAGGGTTCTATTAGGTCTGGCAGGCAGTCATCAGTGGGGTTCTTCAGGGCTCCATTTTAGGCCCTGTGCTCTTTGACATCTTCATAAATTATTTGAATTTTTCATAAATGAAAAACTCAAAGGAATACCAAGAAAACTTGCTGAAAATAATAAATTGGGAGGAGCTGTTGATTTCTTTAGAGTCAGAGAGGTCCTGCAGAGACCTCAAGAAATTAGAGGGCTTGGCAACCACCAACTACATGAAGTTTAACAATGGTAAGTGCCAAATTTTGCAGATAGAACAGGGAACCATGGATGTATAGACTGACTGGAAAAGCAGAGGCTGGTGAGTGCTGCAGAAAGGGACCTGGGGTTCCTGATCAGTGGCAAGCTGAACGTGAGCCAGCAGTGCTGGCAGCCAGGAGGGCCAACCCTGTCCTGGGGGGCATCAGGCACACAGCATCACAGCCAGGCAAGGGAGGGGATTGTCCTGCTCTGCTCTGAGCTGGGGCAGTTGTCATAAATATAAAATTATTGTAATGGATCTACTATTACATAATAATTATGTATATATTGCTAATAGATATTTCTTTTATCTATTAATTAGATAATCAACTAGTCTGAAATTCTCTGGACTTCTATTCACTTACTTCCTACTATCATAATTAAATCATAATTAAATGCATGCTGCCTGCAGTTGTTACACTGGTTTGTGTCTTACTGTCTCTTGATCTGTTTTTAAACATATTTATCATACAACATAATATACTACACATTAGAAGAAAGGTTAGGATTACATTGCTACCTCATACTCCATCAATGTATCCTTCCACCTGGCCTGTGATCCACCTGCAATCTCTTTCTCAAGCAGCAACAGTCACTTGTTTTGAATAATTGATCTACTCTGCCACAGAAAATATTGGATTTAGATGCTGCTGTTTAGTTTAAGATCACACCAATGACAGTCACAGTTTCTCCAGTACAAAGTCTGTGAGCTCACATCGGGCATATGAAGCAGCAATATAAAGACATCAAGACTTTACATATCACTGCAGGCACACTGTTGATGTACTCCCTCTCCACAGCATCCATGTTGGCTGCTACACTGTACACCATGGAGAGGTGCTGCAGTCCTAATGAACTTGAGAATCTGGCAAGCTCTTGAGGTCATCTCAAGATCAGTGCCATCTCCTAGTCTTTCTCCAACACTGCTGTTTTCTTTTTGTTCTTCCTGCCAGTTTTTAAACGTCTGCAGCTTCTTATGACTTCTGTGCTACCCAGCCAAATTTCTAAAATACCTTCCCTTATAGATGAATCCTTCCTATTATAAGCCATTTCTACCACTTCTCTGAGCATAAGGATAGGAAACAGAGATGCCAGAAGGCTTCAGATGAAGGATGTATGCCAAAAACATGAATAGCTGCTTCAGCAAATGGGTACTAGGAACCATGGTAGCAATCACAGGTTGACAGAAGCACCCACGGATCCTTTTCACATAATTTTTGGACTCACACATTTTTAGAAGACTTTGATACTCAACAGCGGCCATATATTTTTTGCATATAGCAAGCAGCTTTTCCCATGAGCTTGCCATTCTGTTTCAGCTCACAGACTCATGAGAGAGATCACTTCAAAACAGTCAGGGATAGGTTTAAATTGTTCTGGACTGACATTACCTTTAGGAAAAAATATGACCTTTCTGACTCATAGCATAGAAACCAAGGACAATAGAAAACAAGATCATATTTAAAGCTGTAGATTAAGCTAATGGCAACATTATATAAAAGAATCTCTCTTGAAATGAACTTCAAATACAGAGGATTTTGAATTATTTAGTTCTAAGTCAGAAGATAAAGAGGTGCTTATGATAGTTCTTTTCTGTTCATGGGACTGTTTTGTGAATTGATGCTTTTTTTCTTTTAACTAAAGAAGCTTTAAATCAATAGAACACCCAACCCCAAATTTTGCACATCACTGAGTATATAATGGCAGCCTAGCTTACCTTTTGACATATTTTTTCTGAAAATATCTAATATACACAGTAAAACTGCAAAAAAACAAACCAACCCCAAATTATCAGAAGTAGAAATTTATCACTTTTTAAACCATGACTGTCCCATAGACATAGGTTTAATATAAAGCAAATAAGTGCCTTTACCATTTTGTATTCAGATTATTAGACTCCATTTAATCTCATTTGAAAATTACTTTAAATATAATTATCAATTATATTATATATAATAGTCCTGGCAGCCAGGAGGGCCAACCCTGTCCTGGGGGGCATCAGGCACAGCATCACAGCCAGGCAAGGGAGGGGATTGTCCTGCTCTGCTCTGAGCTGGGGCAGCCTCACCTCAAGTGCTGGGGACAGTTTTGGGTGCTGCAATATAAGAAAGGCATTAGGCAATTAGAGGGTGTCCAAGGGAGGGCAAAAAGCATGATGAAAGGTCTAGGGTGGCAAGTCTACAAGGAGTGGCTGAGATCACTTGTGGTTCAGCCTGGAGAAGAGCAGACTGATGGGAGACCTCATTGTGGTCCCTTTGACATCCTCACAAAAGGAATCATGGAGGCAGACACTGATCTCTTTACCCTTGTGACTCATGATAGGACTTGAAAAAACAGCATGAAACTGATTCAGGGGAGGTTTAGGTTGGCTGTTAGAAAAAAAATTCTTCACCCAGAAGATGATTGAGCACTGGAACAGGGTCTCCAAGGAAGTGTCACAGCACTAAGCCTGACAGAGTTCAAGAAGTAGTTGGACAATGCTCTTAGGAATGTGATGGGATTCTTGTGGGGTCCTGCATAGGATCAGGAGTTGGACTTGATTCAGATGAGTCTGTTCTGACACAGTATATTCTTTATTTTTTTAATCTATTATTCTATTTCAAACATATAGGATTTGACTGTTACTGTATTTAACTTTTGCATAAAGGAGATTGGGATAAAGAGACCAGGAGAAAATGCTTTGTTTCTTTTTTTTTTTTTTTTTTTTTGTTAAGTAGAGTAGGACTACAAATGAGCATGTGAAGTCCAAGTGCTGACTCAGACTTTGTTGGGTAGTGTTGACCAGAACAGGCAGCTAATTTTCCCTTTTCATAGGTCATAACACAGCAGCATAAACACTAATATTTCCTTAAATTATGTACTTATGGCAGAGAAATATAGTTTTATGAATCTGTTCCTTTCCTAGTGCCCCCTGAATTCTTAAAATTGCCTCATTAATGCTTTCATCAGTCTTAAGAATGTTGATAAGGAGGAGGACAGCCTACCAGAAGAGAGCAAAGAAGATTAACATTTTCTGATGAAACAACATAAAGGTCTATATTTAGGATGCATTTGCGACATGTTCTGTAATGAAATTTTTTCCCAACTATTTTTTTCAAAACACTGAAAACCTGAAATAGCATTTTAAGTAGTATAGAATTTAAATTAGCATCCCGAAGTATGCCTTTTCAATATTTAAACACTTTAGTGTTTACATAGTAGACACAAATTAGGCAATTTTGATCTGTTAAGTTGATGAAATTGTAGTGAAGTACACATTTTCATGTTCATTCACTTCCTAAATGCCTTTGGAAAAATGCATGTAGGAAAGGTGCAAAATAATGTTTTTTCCTTCCCAGAAAACTACCATACCCTTTTAGACAGGAAAATTTTGTTGATGCTAAGCAACTATTTTGGTATTTTTGTCTCAATTTCTTTCTCTGCTACAAGTTTTTTGTGTAATTTTGGATATGCCATATAAAGATAGATCAAAAGTTCTTCCAGCAACAGCCTCTCTGGTGGAACTTGACTGCCTCCACATTCAATACGAAATTTTAAAAGTAATTTTTTTAAGAGGGTCACCATTTCAGTTAACCATAAAGCAATGTTGTTTGTCCCTTAATGTGCAGTTAAATATACGAGTTGTGTTAGAAGGGCCAAGTCTCAATGCTCCTAAGGACCTCTGAGATCTTGTATCAGAATAACTGTCTTGGCACTTCCCAGCTCCAAAATCCAGCTGTTCTCTTCAAGTCTCAATGACCAGGCAGCTGTGACTTCAGATGGGATTGCTAAAGGTTCCAGAGCCCAGCTGCAGTGCTGTTCTCTGCACTGATCCCAGTTACAGATGGGCCTCTGCATTTTAGGCTAACCAACCTGAAGCCTCAGCAAATGTGACTGCTCCACAACTGCAGAGTCAGAAACACTAATTTTCTGGCAGTAATGTATTTGACCAAGAATCCACACAGCATTTCTATGGATGTAGTTGAATAAATCAGAGCACTTGAAAGACTGAAATTATATGTTTATGATACCACATTGTACTGGTTTGAAAGCAAGATCAGTGAGAGGTTCCAAGTCAGTAATACAATTTTAATAGGAAAAAAGAGAAAAAAATGAAATGCATGCAATAATACAAAATAAAACCACTGACAGAGTCAGAATGCAACCTGACGCCCTGCCAGTCAGTGTGTTGGTGCAGTCTGATTAAATGGTGGCTGCAGTCCTCCTGGATGACAGATGTGGTTCTGTTGAAGCAGTTCTCCTGTAGAAGGTGCAGTTTTCCTCCGAAGGTCCAGCGATGATGTGGAAAAGCCTGGTTTTCTCCCCCGGAATCCAGTGGAAAAGGCTGCTTTGGAGTTTCCAAGTCTCGATTTTTATTTAGGTAGGAAAGGCATGGCTCCTCCCCGTGGCTGGAGCATCTCCCAATGGGATGATGTAATCTTATCAGTCAGGCAGTGGGGCTTAATGGCTCATTAACAGAAGATATTTCCCATAGAGATAAGGATCAGCCCTTCTCTCGTTTCAACAGATGGTGATAGAATACATTTTGAATTGTAAGCCAGGACACACATATATGACTTCCTGACCTGACTTCCTGACCTCAATCACTAATTTTTTTTCACTAGTTTAATTCCCAGACTGCTTGGTAATTTTTCTTACCTTCCTGTCTTAGCAAACATTGTTGTTTCTTTGCTGTTCTGGGTCAGAAATGAACTCTGTTTTTTATTGGAGTATCACAGTTGAAAGTCTTGCCTGCAGTTGTATTGCGTCATTAATTTTAAAGTATCTGTTTTCCAACTTTGTTCTTTATTAATTAAAAATATATTCTGTAACAATATTCAGAATCCATGGTATCAGATATTTATACATAAAATGTTCAATCAGCAGTATTTTCTCCTGAGACCTAATCACCCATAGTTGATTTTATTACAAGCAAAAACCTATAATTTTCAATAACAAGAAGTTGTTTATTATATATATACACATTCCATTTTATCAGTGAGACTCTTATTTCAGTTATATAATAAAGGAAAATTAATTTTATGGGTAGAAGAGAAACAGAACAATGTTTTATTTTCTTCCTCTATAAGAGAGTGTTTTTCTGCATTCCTCCTGGTTTGCTCTGACTTTGCCCAGAGATATCCTTTCCTGCAGAATTTGGCGTGAGTAGTTGAAGAACAGACTTAAGAGGAGGAAGAATGTATACTTCAGAAGGGGTAGTCTTCTGAGGAAATACAGAACATTTGGAATTAAGTTATTATTTTATGAAAAATAATTTTACAATACCATTTTTTTCAGAGTAGCCAGATGCAACTAAGTTTGTATTGTGGCATATCTAAAACCTTAGGTTTATTTTGTATATCTTGTTTTGGTAAGGTTCATAGAATCATAGAATATGCTGAGTTGGAAGGCACCCATCAGGATCAAGTCCAGCTCCTGGCCCTCTGCAGGACACCCCAACAATCACACCTGGTGCCTGAGAGCCTTGTCCAAATGCTTCTTGAACTCTCTTCAGCTTAATGCTATAACCACTTCTCTGGGGATTCTGTTCGACTGTCAGACACTCTCTGGGGGAAGAATATTTTTCTGAGATCCAGCCTAAATGTTTTCTGACACATCTCCAGGCCATTCCCTACAGTTCTGTCACGGGTCACCACAGAGAAGAGATCAGTACCTGCCTCTCCTCTTCCCCTCATGAGAAAGTTGTAGACTTGATGAGCTGTCCCCTCAGTCCTTCTCCAGTTTTAACAGAACAAGTGAACTCAGCCGCTCCTCATATGGTTTCCCTTCCAGGCCCTTCACCATTTTTGTTGCTCTCCTTTGGATGCTCTCGAATGGCTTTGTATCTTTCTTATAGTTGGCACCCAAACCTGCCCCCAGCACTGGAGGAGAGGCTGCCCCAGCTCAGAGCAGAGCAGGACAATCCCCTCCCTTGCCTGGCTGTGATGCTGAGCCTGATGCACCCCAGGACAGGGTTGGCCCTCCTGGCTGCCAGGGCACTGCTAGCTCATGTTCAGCTCGCCACAGGCCAGGGACTCCAGATCCCTTCCCTTGGCATTGCTCTCCAGCCTCTCATTCTCTAGTATATACACACAACCAGGGTTGCCCCATTCCAGGTGCAAAATCCGGAATTTTACCTTATTAAACTTTATGTATTATATCCCCATTATTATGCAGTATATATGTTTTATATTAGTACTGTGGTTTATATCTAGGTTAAGATGCAAATGTAGAGAATATGATTTATGTGCTATAAAAACTGAGTGGCACAGTGTGTTCTGTAAAATTAAAAAAGGATATAAAGTTCAACTGAATTGTGAATGCACTTTTGATATTCCCCTAGTTGCAGCTATAACAGTGCTGTTAATTAAAAACGTAAGCTGTAGGTACTCAGTGCCACAACTAACAGATGAATGTGTGATTAGAATCAAATGAAGGCAAATTGAATTAATTCCTCCTGGGGTAGTATGGTGTATTTGGCATATATTCCATAGTCCCAAAGCTTAGACCATTGTCTGTTGCACTCTGTGAGACATCCCTGAAATGAAAGAATGTTTGGCTGAGGACCAGAAAGCCACAGGAGAACTTCTAGATTTTAATGCTCAAAGAATGCTTGTGGTGCGTAACTTTTTAGTATGCTTACAAATTCTTTTATGCTTATGACAAGCAGTATGATGTTTTCCTCTGAAAAATCTGTTCCAAGTTTGTTTGGTTTTTTTTTGGTTGGTTGTTTTTTTTTGTTTGCTTGTTTGTTTGTTTGTGGTTTTTTTGTTGTTGTTGTCTGTTTGTTTGTTTTGCTTCTTGGGTTTTTTTGTTAAGATGAGGGAAGGTGAGTAGAGCACTAAACCTTTGCAACAATTCTGCTTAGCCCAGCAAACAGAAGAAATGCTGACAGGCTGAACATACACTTTATGTCACTATAAACATACACTTTAAGCCACTATTCACATGTAGCGATCACAGTGGTTTGTGTGATGATGGAAAAGTAGGTCAGATGTAAGCGCTGTTAAATCACGATTGATAGTGAGGCTACACAAAAAGATAATCTGCTGACAAATCCTTGCCTCTGTAAAGAAATGAAATGTGGCCATATAGCTGGTAAGACTTACATGATGGTGTCATTCTATAATCTAGTTCTGCATCCAGCTAAGCACCTTATCGCCAAGCTGTGTCTTGGAGAGTCATTCATTTCTGTCTCTGAGGTTGGGAGTATCCATTTTCTGCCTCCCAGCTGGACAGGATTTTAAATCAGAAAAGCTGGCCATCTTATTGATTCATTGATCTAATGAGATCTGAGTCAATACTGCAGGTCTGGAACCAAATTCTAAGTTGACTCAGTGTAAATCCAGTGGAAATTTGCTGAAGCACTGCTGCCACTCTGTATTTACAAAATATGGTAGAACATGATAACATTACCATTTCAGGACTGAAACTTTGGTTGTATTCTGATAGTTTTCTTCAGCTTGGACTTAGCAAGAAAGAAAATACAATTATATGGTTCCAAAGGAAGTAAACTACTTTAGTAGAGTGCACTTTTTATCTTTTTTTCTTTATAAGATAAGTCATTCAGTAGTCAATCAACCCATGATGATTTTTCAGCATGATCAGGGTTCATTATTTGTCCCATTAGTTTCTCTCTACCCACGCTTATTGACTGGATGGAGAGCAGGGTGAGGGTTAGGGGAGCAAGGTGCTTCCCACTGTAAGTAAAGATCAGGCTCATGACCACCTTAAGACCCTGAAGGTACGTAAGTGTTTGGGACCCAGAGTTCTGAGAGAATTGGTTGATGTAGTTGCCAAGCCACATCAATAATATTTGAAAATTCCCAGTCATTAGGTGAAGTCTCAGGTGGCTGGAAAAAGGGAAGCTTTGTATCAACACAAGATGGGGGATGAACACATCTAGAGCAGCCCTTACAAGAAGATCTTAAGGTTACTGGTAGATGTGAATGTGATCCATCAATGAGAGCTTCCATCTTAGAAAGACAACCTTTTACTGGTATCTACCAGAAAAAGTGTGGCCAGTGGGTTGATGGAGGTGGTCATGCTCCTCTGCTCTGGTGAGACCCCACTTGGAGTGCTGTGTACAGCTCTAGGGCCCCAGCACAGGAAGGACATGGACCTGTTGGAGCGAGTCCAGAGGAGTGACACAGATACCAAGATGATTAGAGGAATGGAAAACACCTCCGGTAAGGAAAGGCTGAGAGAACTGGGATTGTTTAGCCTAGAAAAGTGAAACCTTGGAGCTGACCAAATTGCAGCCTTTCAGAATGTGAGGGAATCCTACAAGTTATCAGGAGAAGGGCTTTTAACAAGGATGTGAAGTGACAGGACAAAGACGAATGGCTCTAAACATAAAGAGAGTAGTTTTAAATGAGATATTAGGAAGAGCTGTGAGGATGGTAAAACACTGGAACCAGTTGCCCAGAACAGTTGTGGATGCCTCATCACTGAATTGTTCAAGGCCGGTTTGGATGGTTCATTGAGGAACCTGGTCTAATAGATGGTGTCCTTGCCCACGACAGGGGTGTTGGAACTAAATGATCTTTAATGTCTCATCCAACCCAAGCCATTCTGGGGTCTCTTTCATTCCTATTGGTAGTATTTGGACAAGACATACATTACTGCTGTCTAACATTTTTTTTTTTTCAAGAACATAGGATTTCTATACCGGTGAGTGATTTAATACCTCAGTGACTGAAGGAAAGTTTAATTTTCAGTTTAATATATTTTTTGCCTCAGGCAGTTTATTCTGAAATTAGAAGGCAGCAAATGTCAAACATACCTACTTGCCTGATTTGTTATCATGAAAGAGAATTGTGACTCACATTGCTATCATTTTCCCATTGAGTTTTTCTTGCATTCTCATGACAAGTATGAAAATGAATCAGTTACATGATATGTAAGTCTAATACGTTTGATAATATAATCCTGTGTAGTACTAATGTTCTATTGCTCTTCTATCTAATCAATCTACTGCTGTTCAACTTCTGTTTTATTTCTAGTACATGCTTAGCTTCCACAGGAAACTCGGGTAGGTAAAACTGCATGTATGGCTGTAGAGAGAACTAACTAATGTGCTGGCAAGATTGCTGTCTACAATCTTTGACAGATTGTAGAAATCCAGGGACTTCTCTATGCATGGAGGAAGGAAAATGTTTCCCACATCTTCAAAATAAAGGCCAAAATTATTATCTGGGTATCTTTAGGCCATCAGCCTCACTTCAGCTCTTGGGAACAGCTTGGAGTAAGTCCTCTTGGTGTTAATTTCAGGGCACATGCGGAAGGGAAAAGTGACTGGAAAGAGTCAACATGGATTTACTAAGGGTAAATCATGTGGTTTCTTTCCTTCTGAAATCTATATTGTCTTTAGAAGACCTGTTGCAGTCTGGAGGACTAGACAATTAGGTGAGTAAAAAATGGGTAGTTAATTGGGTCCCAAGAGTAGTGGTTATGGGTCAATAATCAGCATCTTTGGCAAGTGGAATACTATGGGGGTCTACACTTTTTGTTCAGTGTCTTTGTCAACAGCCTCTTTTTTTTCAGCACAGAATCACTGAACCAGAAGTGGGTTTATTAATAAAGTTAACTTCATGGGTCAGAGAACATTCACATTATCAAGGACCAGTGTCATCTCTGGTAAGTGTGACAAGTGATTTCAGAGACTAGTTTTACTGCAGACTATTAAGTTATGGTATCAGACTAATGGGAGGTGTCACAACTCAGAACAAATAGATGAAAGTCAGGAAATCAGCTGTTGTGTTTTGATGCTCAGTATCTTTTTTGAAGTGTAATAGTTGCACCTATGATTTAGTGGGTTTCAGTGAAGTTAGTGTTGTCATATAGGACATTTCAAAGGGTGTAGGTGTGCTTCTTTTGCTCATGTTTATTTGTTAACTGAAAACAAAATTGCAAAGTTCTCAGCTAGATGAAATTGGTGTCAGTGTCTGAGGTGTCCAGCTGTATTATGTGCCCAGACCTGCACCCAAAAGAATTTTTTTTTAATGGGAATATATTCTTCTTCACGCCTTTCTTTCTTTCCTATTGATTAATTTGAAGATAAATTACTTTTCAGGTACAGTCTGTCAGTGCAGTGTGGTGAAAATGAAGCTGGTGCAGCCAGCATGAGACACTACTGAAATCAAAAGGATAAATTAGTTAACAAATAGAAGGTTTCATTTCTTTTTTGATTTTCTAAGGCAAAACTATATGAGAGAGTCCAAACACATTTGGATAAATTTAAGGCATTTCTTTTTCATGTCCTAGGTCAACAGGAAAATAATCAAGAGACTTATTAATGCAAAAATAAATTGAAGATAAAATATTTTTTTGTAGAGGAATGATTTTTACGCTATTTTTCTAATTCTGTATGAAAATGTATGTGTCACTGACTTTGTACAGTGTTTTGCTACAAGTACAGTGACCACACAATTTGTCTTTAGTTATTTTGTTTTGTTTCCTAATGAATTTTACAGAAAACAAAAACAAACAAACAAAACCAAAAACAAACAAACAAACAAAAACAAAACAAAACAAAAAAAATAAAGGAAAGAAAGAGAGACCTTTAAGGAAGTTTTAATTCAAAGACCCCATGGGTTTAAAAAGATGGAATGCATAGATGGAAATTCCACTAATCTAATTCTAATCCTGTGTTGTAACTATGCAATACCTATAGGCAGTATATAATATTTTTTCTACCAAAACATGTTCTTTTACATGCTTAGTTCTTGTTCTTTCAAAGCTGAGTTGAGTGCTACCACTCTCTTGTGATATCATCCATGTTCTATCATTGGAAGATTTTCTCACTACTCCTGAGAGTTCTTTTTTCAAGTCATGAGATCAAAGCTGAACAGATACTATCTTTAATACTGTTTTGATACTATACTTATAAACTTGTTCCTTCTTCAGGTCACTACCACTGACAAAAAAAAACTTCTGCTTCCAGTCTGTGGAAGTCATTTTTTTTTTCCTATCTCTCTCCAACTTCTTCATTGTCCTAGATCCATTTTACTGCAGCACTGCTTCAGGCTGTTTTCTAAATCTGGAAAAAAAGTTGGCCAAAATACCTTTCAGTGTCTTTTCTTCCAAGGTATATTTTAGGAGTTTTAAGGCATGATCATCAGGTTTTAATAATGAATACTGTATATTCTTGTGAGGCTGTTAATAGCTTCCTTACTTTTCCTAACAGACACATCATCTATAGTTCTCACACAGATAAGGAAAGATATCAAGAATAAGGATGTTTTCATCCCGCTACCATGTGGAAATGCTAAAATATATTACTGTGATTTACCTATGGTATACATTTCATGATGCCATTACCTACAGTCACTGTAGAAAAGCCCTGTACTGTTTGACCATACTTACCCTTATTTTCAAAGGCCTTGCTGGAGAAAAACCTCTGCCACTTGCTATATGAAGTAATGTAGAGAAGTTCCTTCCTTGACCCGATGAATTTTGCCTTATTTCTCATTTAATTCATTGCAGCACTCACACCCTCTGCGTCCATTTAAAAGCTTCTTTGCCTAGTGTTTCCAAAGAAGCAACTAAATGCCTTTTGTCAAATACTTACTAGTTAATTGTCATTGAGCAGTGGGAGTTTTTCCCAGTGAGAGGATTTTCATGTATTAATGTATGGAGCATCTCATTAAGACTGTTGTACTAAAAAAACAATTTCAAACTGGGATTTTAGTAAGGTTTATGTTCATTCATCCATAAATACCTGGTAACTGGCAAATGTTAACAGAGCAGAGTGTACCAGCAGCAAATGTAGTCTGCAACACACATAGATCTATAGTCCACAGAGATTAGGAGTCTCTTGGAGAAAACATCCAAGCAGTTCAACATACAAAAGCTGCCAGAAAGTCATGGCACTGCTGCTGATGTCTGACACTCTGTGTTATTACCTGTTTGACCTTTCCTAACTGGCACTATTAGAACACCTTAAATTCTAAGATTTCTCATCTATTGTGGGCAATGTTGAACATCAATTCAGTGGGTGAAGAGCTCCTATACTTATACAAATGTTAGAAAACATAGAATATTTTCTTTTGCTCAGGAAAATTCTACAGGTACAAGATGAATTCTATTTTCACAGAATAAAAGTTCTTCCTCCTGCCCTTGACCTGCAGAGGCATATTTTTTGAAATTCACATTCCATTGGGCCTAGACAACTTATATTATCTCCCCTCTTTATCATGTTTAGTTCATATGTAGAGATGTTTGAGTATCTCCTGATAGAATTTTTTTTAGTCTTAATGACTCAAACCACTTCAATTAAATTCTGTTGTAACTATTAAAATAAATGAATAAGAAAATTTCAGGCAATTGAAACAATTTCACCATTGTGGAACTGACGTCCTAAAGAAATAAATCAAAAGGGAAATTTTGATAGGTTATAACTTTCCACTCACAGAAATCATAATTTTTACTAAATCTTCTCTATGTAAACAGATCTATTGGAGTGTTTGAAAGATCAACAGAATTATTTGATTTTTAAATTATTTTATAAAATTATAAATTAACTTGTATGTTTTCCTAGGGCTTATATGGTATTCTATATATGAAGTAAAATTAACTGTGTGTAGCAATTTTTACCATTGAGATTTAAAATCTACCAACTCCTAATTTCACAGGAAACAGCTATGAGGAAGTGCAAGACAAGTGCCTCTGTTATCTGAATGTTGTGGCATTTCCTAGTTGCTGTAGCCATTGTGAATACTAAAAGTTCTTGGCTCCATTTTATTACTAATGAAACACATAACTTGATTTATGTCAGTATTAAATACTATGTTATATGACAAAAGGGAACCATCTCTTAATTAGATCATTTAATGGCTCATGCTATTGTTTCCAAGGAGCCCAATTCAATGAAATTAAATAAAAATTGCTTTTATCTTGCAATATGTTGTCCTGCTTTTTGGTAAGTAACAAAAAATTGTTGAACAATGATAAAGTGTCTCAGCATATCTAACCACAAGGAAACTCCGCTGTTATAGGTGTAAAAGAATACATCAAAATGTCTATTTTTGACATTTTCCCCTTTTGCATAATTTCTCTCTTCGTTTGATTTTTATTGATTTTTTCAAATTTTATTGTATAAAGTCGAATGCCACAGAGCAATAAATTTCATGCCTAGAACAACTGTACTGAGTTCCACAGCTTTCTAATGGAGATATTAATGGTATTTGTTGAATTTATAAGATTAGCTCTACTCTGACTTGTATGTCTTTTTTTTTTCTATAAGCAATATCAACATTTGCTCAAAATATGAAAATAAACTGTAATTTCTGAAAGATATCAGCATCAGTATGACTCAGCCTTTAAAGATGAAATGTTTTCTTTGAAGCACACACAGATGTCTACATGAAAAATAAACTTTTAAAAAGTATAGTTTAATTTTGACAGTATAAATTATTATTTAGATCAGCTATTAGATGAACTGTATTAAGGTAGCTTTTAAATTTTTATGTTTCATAGTACAGATGCTTAACAGTTCAATTTTAAGCAGCTCTTTGGATTTCCCCAAGTTGTCTTGGGAAGTGCCTGTACATCCAAATAATGAAGAGATTTTAAATGTATGAAGTCTGTCGGATTGAGTCATAGTGCTTACAGTATGACTCAAAGTTGCATATCGAAGAAGAAAAAGAGCAATATCTACACCTGTAAAAGAGAAAAAAAAAGACAAAAATTTGAACTTTAATTAAATTTAATATTAATTAAATTTAATAAAATAATGTTAAAAACTAGAACACATAAGTATTCTAAATCTTATCTTAAAGTTAGTATGTTCTAAATCTAAATCTATTATTTTCAAGAAAATTATAGGCAGAGCCAAAATGTATGAAATGAAGCAGACCAGAGTTTAAAAAAAAAGTAACACATGAAAGGAGCTCAAACTGGTCCCAGGATTTATGTAAATGATTACAAAAATTTATTATGTATTTAAAAATGTAAGGATGAGTTCTATTTAATCCCTTTATTGAGTGCTTTTCTTCCACAGCATTAGTTTTAGTGTCCTCACTTGACTTGATGTTGTTTTACAGTGGTATTCCATGCTTATTTCAGTAGATTTATTCTGTTTCATGCCATGGTAAATTAAATTGAAATCTACCTCAGTAAGCTTCTTCTTTGCAAGTAAGGCTACTAAGTAGCAGTGCGCTTTCGCAAGTTATTTTAAATTTTTATCTAGCATCTATTATGTATATCAGTAACTTTTTTCCAATCTGAATGTCACTGTTTATCTGTAAAAATGTATTAGGCATATTGTGTATTTTAATTTCTCATAGAATTATTAAACTGGTTGCATAAGATCAATATTGGCATTCATATCATGTGCAACTTAGATTTTAACTAAATATTTCTTCTTCATGTTTCCCTAAAGGACCTTTCTGTACTAAGGAAATAACTAGCTTTGTTAAACCTTTGTCTGATAGATACCAAGAGAAAAACCCAAATTATTTATTTGAGTCAAGTTCTATTAATTGTTTTTCTATTCTGATTATGTTATGTGCCATTCCACTTTTGATTTCAGATCCAATAGTAGTAGTGAACTAAGTAAATATTTGCATCTTCTAGTAACAACCATAAATTGCATTCTAATTATGCTCTGCATTTATAAGACTTGAGAAGAATGTTAATGCATGCAGCTACATCAGACTGGTTTCACCATGCAAATAAAGATTGGATGACAAAATCATAACATTTTGTTTATTTTGCTTTGGTCTTTTGTTTGTTTGTCTTGTTTTGGTTTGGTTTTTTTGTTTTTGTTTGTTTGTTTTTGTTTGTTTTGTTTTGTTTTGTTTTTAATGATTATGAAACTGAAATAAATGAGAAATCCAGTTGGGAGTGCGTAGAATGGTTCCACAACAATGCAAAATAATATTAGGAGATAAATCTTCACAGAAAGGGTGGTTAAGCATTGAAACAAGCTTCCCTGGGAAGTGGTTAAAGTAGACCAAGGTTCAGATGTAAGTCAGGTTGAAACGTGCATGGACTTTTCCTATTTTTTTTGTCCAGAAATGTCAGTAACACGAAGCCTACATACTTTTTATGTTTTTCTTGTTTCTATTTTTTTCTGACCATCTGAATCAGCAACAGCTCATTTGGACTTACTGCATATTTAATCTGACCAGGAGTCTGACTCTTTCTTATGGTTTAACTCCAGCCAACTGCCAAGCCTCACATAGTTGCTCGCTTACGCTCCCACCAGTGGGATCAGGGAGAGAACTGGAAGGGTAAAAGGTAGAAAAATTGTGGATTGAGATAAAAAACAGTTTAATAGGGAAAGCAAATGCTGCACTCATGAGCAAAATAGAACAAGGAATTAATTCACTGCCTCCCCAATGGTCAGGCAGGTGTTCTGCCAACTCCAGTAGGGGAGGGCTCCATCAGGCGTAGTGGTGACTTGGGAAGAAAAATGTCATCAGTCTTAATGTTCCCCCATTCCTCCTTCTCTCCATTTTATATACTGAGAATGAGGTCACATGATCTGGAACATGCCTTTGGGCAGTTTGGGTCACCCATCCCAGCTGTATCTCCTCACAACCTCCCAAGCACCCACAACTTCCTAGCCAATGTGGCAGCATGAAAAGCAAAAAAGGCCTTGGCTCTGTGTAAGCTTTATTCAGCAATGACAAAAACATATCTATCTCTATTAAGATCACTCTGTTCAAATCAAAAGCACAGCCCCATCCCAGCCACTGTGAAAGAAGATTACCTCAGCCAGAACCAACACACTTGTACAATAATCTTGGAGGTAACTTCAGTGTCTGAGGATTTACTTAGACATACGGTACATGCAATAATCCATTTTAAAGTATATTTAGATGAAATTTATATACCCAGCACAATTTTCTGAAATAATAGATTTGTGGGTAACCATCATATGCAGTGAGAATAATGAGACAGTACCAAAGTAGTCCTAGTAGGAAGAAACAGTCTGGATTTTCTTGATTGATCTGACTGAGTCAGAGGATTTGTAACCTCTCTGTAATATGAGATTGAGAAGACAGTCTTGTAATATAAAAAACCCTTTGACTCAGGTTTATTAAATGTATGAAGTAATGTAACTTTTATTTAATAAAATAATTGAAAAATAAAACAAATCCATGCTTAACAAATATCTTCAGACTACATTTACTCTCATTTATGTTATTAACTAAAATGATGGCTTTGTTCTCTTCATCTCAAACCTGAAGTATTAATAAGCAAGATTACAGCTTTGTCATGTTTTGATGCTAAAATAGTTTTATCAACAGTAAAAAATAATGAGGAAAACCACTAGGATTATATAAAATTCCTGAACTATTGAAAAAAGTTATTTTCTTGAAAAAGAACATTTCCTAATTTATTTGACATCAGCATTTTGGGGAAGTAAATGTATGCGCACATATGCAAGAGCTAAGTGTGTGAAATAAATGACATTTCTGAATTTACTGAAAAGAGTAAGTACTAGTAGTTGGAATTATGTATATTTCTTTATTTTCATCTGCATTACAGGCTGTCTTCAATAAATAATTTTGGTGCTTGAGTCATAAAACAGAGAAATTGAATTATTTAAAAAAATCTTTAGAAAAATATTTATATGCTAAACAGTAACACAATTGCTTAAATTACAAAAGCCCTTCTACTGCATAGTGGAAAGAAGTGGATCACTTTAATAATGTAGACATAAGATAAGTATTGTTTATTGAAGGAAACTACCTACTGAGAAATTTGTTTTCACTTTAATAGCTGCACACAGCTTTAAGCTCACTGTGACGAGAATGCCACTGAGAGATCTTCATATGGTTAAAATAATTAGATTTGCATGTCCTTGAGGTGACCAAATAATAGTAAAATTCTCTCATTTTCAGTGCCAGTTTTCAGGTTGTTGACTTTGCCACTTTAATGTCAACTGTGACATTATCAAATTATAATGTAACCACAAAAAAAAATAGTAAAGCATCCTAGATTTAAAGTACATGATATTGTAGAGCATAAGTAAAAATACCTTCTTTAACGATTTAGGCTTGAAATACTGGCTGGATTAAGTGCTTAGATATAGTGTGTAATTATGGACTATATATATAATATGGAAAAAAATCCAACTTCTCAATAAGACTTCTTTTTCCAAGTTAAGATTTTTTGAAGATAAATACTATTTAGTAGACTTCATTGCAACTCAATTCATTTCTAATTAATCACACTTTCATGTGCTCAGTTGATCTCCCACCTTAGCCACTACCTTTATGAGCTGGCAGTGAATGCAGTCTCTTGGCTCTTTCAATCATGACAAAGCATCTGATTTAACTCGTGATGTTAATCACATGACCTCTAAGTTTTTGCATGATTATGTACACTGCAACATTAAATAGTAGATTAATTTTCCAAAATAGCAAATTACTTCCTGCTTTACACCATGTAAGCATGTAAATTAATATGAATTTTGCATACATGATTTTGCTTCTCTATTTTTTCTTGATCCTTGTGTTCTCATTTTAATCTGTTTAATGATCATATGAATTCAGCTCTATGAATTGGGAAATCCTACTGAATTCTTTCAGAAGGGGAAAATAAATACAAATGTATTACTGCTGCATTCAAACAATGCTTTTTTCTTTTTTAAATTTATCCAATCTTAGAGGAAACTGAGTTGTTCAAATGAATTAATGAATATTTCATATGAAGATCTTATAAATATTTTCTCACTTTTATTCTGTGGTCTGTCTTTTATAGATTTGCAGCACTAGCAATTCTCTTGGTGGTATTGTCAAATTTACTATAATGTATGTTACATTAATAAATATTTAACTTATTTTTCCTTAATTGCTTATTAGGTATGAAAACAATAGTACCTCACTTAATATTTGGTACAACCACTAAGCAGAATATTGAAGCATCATATCTAATTTTAACAAATAAAATCAAGCACCTCTATGTCAGGATTATCACAACTTGAACAAACACATGTCCAATCTAAATATCACAATCTGAAAAATATACCTTGAAACTGACTATGGAGCACTTCTTTATTACCCATTAATTTGAAAGATTTCTTCAAAGATTAGCATTAGAATTAAAAACATGGAAGACTTCTCTACAAATTTCTGTTTACTTCCAAATGAGGTTTAGTGAAGAGAAGTCAAGGCTTTTCTGTTTTGTTTACATCTTATTTGTGAACAAAAGGATTCTGTGATCCAGTAATTACCATCACCAGAAGGATAGTGATCTCCAATATCTTATCACAGTTATCAGATAACCAGTTATCAATTGCTTTTTGTCTTTCTTGCAGAAAATCAACTTTTCTATAAGCTGCTTAGTTCTTTTCTTGCCTAGATATGTCTGCCATGCTTGAACAGAATCAGTCACATCAGTGCAGTTATGTAGTTCATACTTAATTTAGAATTTAAGTGCTGCATAACAAAATGTGATATATACTTCATCTCTGTTACATCTATTTTTTTTTCCATAAAGTATTTGTACAATGTTTCTAACACACTTGGTGTCTTGTTCCTACGTATGTCACGGGAATGAAAGAAAAAAACATTTGAATGTCACAAGAAAAAGGCAGCATCAACCAACCAACCAACCAACCATCCAACCCACTCCTTCACCCTCCTCTCCTTCACCCAGCTATTATAGCTAGTGAGAGTGAAAACTCTTTTTCTATGTCACAGAGGAACAAAAAGAGTGACAATCCCTTACTATAGAGGCAATGCTAGGAATTGAAAGACTTTGTGTCTGTCTTGTGCATGGGGAAGAAAATAAAAGTGTTGAGTCAAGATATAATCTATTGATGTATAATAATGTATATGCTTCAGAATGGAAGTTTTTGATCTTAGCATTAATTTTCAAGATTTATTTTTCTAAGAGTTTGCTCAGTGAAAAGTCCCAAATGCAAAGTCTTCCTTCCCTCTTGCTGCCTTCAAAACAACTACACTTGGTTTGCAACAGAACTGCATAGCATAAGCAAAACTATTTTAGAAAAGATTCTACCATTGGGGATCAACCTCAGCAGGGTTTTTCTGTTAGTAATTAATGCATTTTGCAACAGGCAATTGTTTGTAAAGTTCATTTGCATACCAGAAAGACTAACATTCCTTAAAGCTATTCCATTTTCCATGTCTTTAATTTTTGTATTGCTACTATTGCACCTTGAGCGCAACTGGTATTCTGTCATGATTATAACCACTAGGTAAAACATGGCTATACCAAGTATTTTTGATGAAATACAGGGGGTAGAATGAAGACATGCATCAAAAGGTATATAAAAGAATAACTTGAAATTAACAAACTTGGAAAGTTTATTTTTTACTCTGAAAAGAGTAAGCCCAAGGCACACATTTTTAATTTATAAAATTCATTGAGGCAGGAAAGACATTCAACATGATTTCTCTCCTGACACCACACAATCTCCAGGTGCTAGATCCCTTCAAACTACAACTGCAAGGTTGCCAGTGTGCATATGCCCCAGGCTTGGAAATATCAGAGTAAATTGGGCATACTCTAGAGATGAGCTTGCACATCAACTGTGAGGTTTCATTATTTATTTGTGCCTGACTTGTCTTTGCTCAACTGCTTCTCATGCCTGCAGCCTTTGCTTCAGTTCTCCAAAGCTGACATACTTATCTATGGCTTTTTAAAATATACATATTTTAACCAGAAGGGGGGAAAAGTAATTTTGGAATCCATCCCTGGTTTCTAATACTCTTAAAAAGCAAGTGTGTGAAAAGTTGCAGAGATGTTATAGTGTGTTTTCTGCTTTCAGATAGGGAGGAGAAGGGCAATAACAGTGTCCCATCCAAGAGTTCTCTTTTACATGTGTGATGTACAGAAAGATTTGATCTGTTGCCCCTTGTCAGCAGAAGTGGCCATAGAAAGGGCTTCTATAGGACTACAAAGAAGGCTTAGCAGTTCAATATTTTAAGACAGCAAATAAAAATTCTGTGGACATGGCAGAAATTCAGGTTCAGATTGAAGCTTTGTTAAGTGCCAAATCATGGGAAAATAAAATCACATGCATACTCCTTCCCAGTAAAATAAAATGGGTTTTCATCTGCGGTCTATGGTTCCAGCTTAGTGATGTGCTCAGAACCCTCAACATCCCTTTGATAAGGCAGCTCATCAGATCCACATGGCTAAAGCATGTCAACTTCTGTAACCAGCAGCATACCATCAATATATTCAGCATCAGCTATTTTTGCTGTCTGACAGAAGAAGAAATTTACAAAAGTACATCAGCAGCAGAAGGAATATGAGGAATGGTAGAGTTAAAAGCAGCGGGATTCCCTACACTATTATCTTACTGTGTTTACTCAAACAGATGAGGCATAGTTTCCCATCTCGACCTTATGTCACTGCACAAATACCCACAGGAAGGAGATAGAAAAGGAAAGAAAGGAATGGGAAATCACTCAGCAGGCATTACTGCCCTAAGTCTTAAGAAATGCCCTTAAAATGCTGTTCACAATATATCTCATTTGTATCCCCAAGCCTACACATTTCATTCATTTTGGAAGCAGTAGAAAATGGGAATATTGCTTTTTCCACAAAGCTGCTTTATTTTGAATCCCTTACACATAATTAATTTTTTAGCAGATGTCCTATCTTTTTTTTTTGTTTTTGAGGAACAAAACTATAACCATTTTTTAAAGTGGAACTGTTTTTAAAATTTTATTTGTTCTGTAAGTTAATTTAATTTGTTGGGAATTTTTCTCTTTGTTATCCATGCTTGATTTATAAATGTACCCAACTTAATAACTGAACTATTAGAAATATATGTTTGTTGTCCAATTCTGATAAGAAACTGTGGTCTGGTAAACTATAGGTCCTACTAAAAAATACGAGGATAACATAGCACACACAGTCTGTGCATTAATGATACATTAGGAAAAACTATTATAAAATTCCATTTAAAAAAAAAATGAAACAACAGAAGGGCATTCAAAGATACATGGTTGGAGAGTTTAATCCTTTCTTATTTCTTTGAACCTTCTCTTGTAGTTAGCCAGGTCCTGTTGAAGCAGAGAATGCTGTGCCAGGAGTGTAGCATGTTTCCTCTTTGCTTAGGAGGCCAGACTGCATGTAGACTATCTGAGATTCTAAAACTGACATCAAAACCAGGATTCACCTTTTCCTTCAGATTTATGTTAGATTTTAAATGCTCAAATCTCAACAGACCTGTTTCAGACAGTGTGGCTGCATAATTCTCCAACAGCATTCATCCCAACAGTTGTCTTCTAGTGAACTGATTAGCTATGGCCTAGTAGAAACCTGGGCTTTTGACTCTGCAACCTGTGAGCACTGCCCCTTCCTTTATTGCTGATTTCCCTAACACTGGCATTGGATGATCTGTGCAAACCTTTTGGTTAGATGGATCTGTTTCTTCGCACAGAAATTCTGTGATCATCATGTGCTTGCAGAAATAGCATATCCTTCTACCTTATGCCAGCTCTTCTAGCTGAGAAATGTCACTTTGCAGCAGCTGCCAGAAAAGGAGAGCTATAGGGATCTGAAACACTGGAAGCTTACTATATATGGTTTTGCTTCCACAGCAGGAAGCCTGACAGTCATGGCTGCGACAGTGCTGGATGTATTAACTTTCCTTTGACCTCCATCCCAGAACCCCTGAAGGTTCAAAACCTCTCCTGCTGTATTCTCAGTTCCTTCATGATGCCAAGACCATTCCACAGCTTGAAAGGACTCATGGCTTGTGACTGCAATTTCAGACAACAGAGAAGTGTCAAGCACGAGCTCACTCATACACAGCTTCCACCTTCATAATGTGTATACCCACACCTGGGAAACAGGACTCCAACCTGGACACACTTGAAAAGGGCTACATCATGGTCTAGAAATAGAGAAAGAGAAGTGTATGAGTTTGGGATTGTTTCAAGTGAGTTTATGTCCATACTAAGTAATTATGATAGAGAAGCTTTTTTTTTTTCTTTTTTTTTTTTTTTTAAAGACCGCTTTTAATCCCCAGTTTTTAATGAGCTGTGATTGAAGCAGAGTTGTTTGAATTAAGATTTATTAATTTCTGTCCCTTCCCACACTTTCTAGATCCCTAATGAGATTGAATCCTGGTGAGAATTTTGTGAAAGTATCTTTCTTTTCCAAGGCACCCTAATTTAAATTGGAAGACAGGCAGTATTATGTAACATCAACTTTACAGAAAGTATGCAAAGTTATTTTTGCATTATAACAACTAGGTATATCCTTTCTGCACTGCCAGCATGAGTTAGAGGAATGAAAGACTTGAGATGTGCAAAAAATTCTCCTGAAGAAAAATATATACACGCATAACAAAGCAAAACCCAAAAAGATTTATAAAACTAGTTAGTCTAAAAAATCATTAGTGAGCATAAGAAAACTTCCTCCTCCATACACACTGTGTTTTTAAATCTCAACCTTTTTACAAATAATTTTGAAGTAGGTGTATGTAGGAGTAAAATACATTTGCATTTGACTGCATATGCCTAGCAGAAGCAGGGAATTATTTAGTTTAACTGATCTGCTAATTATCTGCAAAAATAATAAAACTCATGTATTTGAAATACAAATTCCTCAAAGTAATCTTCTGAGGCTAAGGCCAATTATAAGCTCATTAGCATTTGTCTTCAGTCTCATAAACTTAAGGTGATAGGTAAGAAGAAGTAAAAAAAAAAGTAAGAGATAAAGAAATTAGTAAAGCCCAAAAGTTTCTCAGATATGTGTTGGACTTGCTCTGTCAAATTATTAATAATTCTATGCCTTCTTGTTCCCTTTCTCCCTGTCTCTCCAGTAATTCTGATAACTAGTGATTATTTCTGTGGGAAGTCTAATGATGGCACAAATTATCTCAAAAATCCCTTAGACCTCATGCATTAGCACCAAAATGAATACTATGCAATAAACCTTATTCCTCAGAGAATTCATGAAAAAAAATTGTAACGTTTTTAATAAAAAAAAAGGAACTTTCCAGTATATATGCAACTGAGAGGAGAAGGTTAGCATTCGGTAAACTCATAGACTATAAAAAGTTACAAAAAAATTATCAAAAGTTTAGCTTAATAGTACTATATTAGATTAATTTTTATTTTACTTTAGTGGTTTTGACAGTTTGCAGCAATCATGTGTGGGTTCGGAAGTGCCTGTCTTATTTGCTTAGGCTAACTGACTAGCTGTCTGTAGATAGTGCCTGGCAGGAATGAACCTTTTCACATTGTTTGATTTCAGTCTCTTAATACAACATAGCATGTTATTTCCCTTTGCAAGTGAAATACGTTTAAAATTTAGGCCTGATCAAAGAACAGTCAACTCTAAGGGATTTTTGATGACCCAAAATTTTATGTCTGCATGGCAGCTCTCTATAATTCTGTGGTACAAAATATCATGTTACTAAGGAGATAATCCCCAACAGATTTGCTAAACCAAAACAGCAGAACCTTATCTTTGCCTGAACATGGTGTCTGGAGGAAAAAAAAAAAAAAATGGAGGGAGGGAACAGAAACACAGTTAAAAAGTTTTAAAATAAATTTCATCGTATGTTGCAGAATACTTCAGGTGGCAGCTTAGTAGCTGACAGCACAGCTTGCAAAATAAGTGATTTGCTTTACAAAGGTCTGCAAAAAAGAGATCTGCCTCAGCTGAAGTTTGGAAGCTTCCCACTTTTTTATCTTTAAAACCCAATAAGGTTCAGATTTTGCTTATGTACTGGAAGGAAATACCATTAAAAGCACAATTTCATAGCTTTCTCCATTTAGAATCAAAGGTAAAAGGTTTTGTAATATAACATGTTCACTAACGTGTAAAAAAGAGCAAAGTATAGCTGCCAATGAGGTTCAAGATGCAGAGTGACTTTAACACTTTCCAATCAGGATTTGTTGAGAGAGATGCCAGTATATGATTTTCACTTCTCAAATATTTTGTTGACTGAATAATTCACTCTTAAATCTCTCTACCGGAAAAGTGAGAATTACTCTGCTCCTGTTGCTCTTCCTAAGTCTATAGAATTCAAGTCATGACTGACAGAGTCCATAGAGATGGATATGTACTTATTAAGAGATAGACAAGAATAAAAATAATTCATGGGTAAATTTCTGTAGACAGAATAAGATCTCCCTAAGTTTGTGGCCATTCTTAATTGAATTAAAATCTAGTCATTTAACAGAAAAAATGCTTGCATATGTTTAATATCTTTTGTTTTTCAGACACAGAAGAATTTAAATATTGTAAAGGAACCTCTTCTTCTCTATAAGTGAGCACTTCTGTTTCCTGAATACTTAGGGAAATCAATCAGAATGGCACACCTAGTTAGTTTAATAGTGTCAAACACTTATTTTGGAACTTAAGGACTTAATAAAGATAAATCCATGTTAACACAAAAATTTAGTGTATTTAACCAGTGAATTTTAAATTCACCCTCCAATTTAATTCAGGTTGATTCTACCAAGTGTCCCTGAAAGTAGTAGAAATGTTATATATCCCAATTAAGAACCTGATCTGATATTTTCAACTTTGAGTTGAAACAATATGTTTAGACAAAAATCTCGATTCCTGTTATTTTAATTGAGGTCTGAGTGTTAAGCTTTTGAGGGCCAAAACCTTTTCATCCTGTTTGGAAAAACAAACAAACAAACAAACAAACAAACATTAAAAAAAAAAAAAGAAACCAAACCCAAAAAACACTAAAACCACAAAAATAACAACCAACAAAAGGCAAATCAAACCTTTCTAAGGCTATGAGATAATTTGAGACCATCTGAACATATAGCCTTTCTTTGTTTTTGTTTTCTTTGCCCGGTTTTTTAAATCTTGTTTTTCTTTAATCTCATAGAAAATCAATACTGGCCTCTTTAAGACAGGCCCTGAGTGTTTACCACTCACTTGAGCTCTAAGACTACACACTAGAAATTAAAGGTAAGAGCGTTAGGAAAATTTAAACCCTAGAGTTCTACTGTTGCAGAAATATTTCTTTACATATGTCAATTATTTGAACTAGAAGTAACGACCCTCATTTTTAAATAATTTTGATTTCTTATGTTCCCTTTCCCTCCTGTTGAAAAATCAATATTTCTTCCAGATATTATCATGTAAAAATAAATATTAAAGGCTGTTTTTGCACAGGATTAAATATTTTACTTACTAACTTGGGAACATGAAGACATATAAGGGTCAGCTGCCAACTTACTTGCAGATAAACTAACTAAAACAGAGGTTTCTTTCCTAATTTTGTAAGTGTTCTGTAATTTAATAATTTAAATATGTGAAGGGGAGATGATTTGTACATATATCTAGCTCACATTTCAATACAGAAGACATAATTAATCCAAGATTAATGTTCTAATTGTCACTTTGTGTCATCGGTAATATAGGACTGGATTTCTGTTTAAGAAAGAAAAAGAATGATTGTATCAATATAGCAGAGGTGGTGTTGGAAGACATCAAGAAGATGGAAGGAAAGTAAGGAGACTGAGGTACCAGGAAATAGTTTCCTATCCAGGAAAATAATATGGGATATTGCCTTAGAAATTATGCTTCAGAAATAAAACCTTTAAGTGCATAAATAAGAATATTATATTTTCATTGAATTTAAAGAACTTCAGGAACGGAGGAAGATTAGAAAAGTGAAATAAAGATCAGAGAAATATGACTGATTACAGGTATCCTTGCAGCATAACTGTTTTTATACATGTCCAAACTTTCACCAAATTAGCAACAGATAATATGACCAAAGGTACCATGTCTATACTATTATTGAACATTGACATGTTTGGTCATTTGATATTCTTTGGTCAAAAAGAGAAAGCATGGAACCTTTTATAGAAAACTCAATCCAGTATTTACAAATTACATTAATTAAAAGAGAAGGTAAGGGTAACTAATTTAGCAAAATATTCTCTATTAAGGAATATACTGTTATTCAAAGAAAAAGCAACATAATCATTAAACAAAACAATCATTAAACAAAAACGCTAATTTATCCATATTTAGTGTCTCAAATTTATGTAACTATTGATGAAGATGTTTTTGAAGAATCAGAGAAAATTTTATAATGAAGCACTTTGAATCCAGTGAAAAACTACTAGTGAAATAATTCTTTAAAATAGAAAAGCTTCAACTAAATTAAGATGGATTTGAGTAATCATTGTACCAACAGTAGAAAGATATAAGAATCAGGAAATATTAAGACTTGAATAGATGATCTTCACTGATGGTGATCTTTTTTTAGTTCTGCTATTTATGAACATTTCAACAGAAAGCACTTCAGTTTAAAGAGAAGGGTTTGTATTACTTTAGTTTTACTTTACTAGAATGGTGAAAGTCTCCAAGCATTAAAGTAGTTGATAATAAAGTGCTTTCTGCAACCATAATAGTGTTCAGAAGTACCAGTAATCATTATGAATTTATAGTCCCTGAATTCAGGGTATGAAATGTGAATTTTATATAGCAGAAAAATATTCATCTGTGTGGTAAACAATCACCTTTACTATCTGCCATAAACTTTGTGTGAAATCACGATGCTTTTTAGAAAAGCAGAAGAACATATGAGCACTCTGTAAGTTTTCTAAATCTCCTTTCGCAGAAAGCTCAGAAAGCTGGGAGTACTTGCCTAGCTTTGACCACAGAAATGTTATAAAATATAAAGTGTTCTTAGAGAACAAAGGGGAAAGGACAAGAAAGGGTGGTTTTTTGCTCCTTTCCCTTTCCCTGGATTCACTAAGAACATGTGCTTTGGTATATAACCAAAGAGAAGACATCTGAATCGATCAGCGGTATGTAAATGTATTTACACAATATTTGTTGAACCTGAGGAACTGATTGAGTGCTCCCATAGCCCAGCACGGAGTCTAGATCTCATTGCTTCCTGTTTTTTACTGGTCCTTTCCCATTAATTTCAGATAGTCAGTCCTACTGCACTGTGAGATATCCCTGAAGAGTGTCTTCTCTTCTGAGAATAAACCTGTTTGGAAAGCAGACCCACCAGTTCATTCCCCTGCACTCTAATACCACCACTACGACATGAAATAAAGTACATGTTCCACAGGCACATGGATTCAGCCCAGACCACAAACTGTTGGCATTGTCATTTCATTTCCCAAAAGACCATGCTAATAAAACTTTTGAAATTTCCTCATGCTGTATTGAAACACAGAGTTTCATACCCTCAAAATCTGACTGCATAAGAGAAGACATGCTAAAAATACTTCAGTTAATTACTCTGAACTTTTAGCAAATGATGATGATGATGATAGATGAGTGGAAGATGTAGAATATGACCTGAATGTGTGGACAGAGTAATGGCTCATAGGAATGGACTCATACTTTGTGCAAAAAAAGCAACAGAGAGAAAACAGATTTCATCCATGGTTTATAATGGGAAATCCAGTGCTATCAAATCTCTGCCATTTGGGTTGTGCATGATGTCTTCGGTTTTGAAACAGCTTGTTACATTTCCTGTGATGATAAGGATTTGTGATGCAAGGCTTATTCCTTGGGAAATGAAGAGAATCATTATATCAGCACCAGGGATGTACTATCATTTTAGCTTCATAGTTGGATTCTTAAAGATGTTCAAGAACCATTGCACATTGCAAGGTTATTCTGCTTTGTGAAAAACTATTAAAAATAATGCAGCTTTTTGTAGTTTGCCAATGATTGTTCTGAAAGGTTTGCTACACTTCTGAAGTCTGGACTCTATTTTCTGCAGAAATGCCTTGATGTGACCACTGTTCAGCCTAAGGCCGGTCAATGCCTCCTCCTTTTATAGCCTAGCAAATACCCTTACAGTCCACCATTTCCTATCACTCCAGAAACATTAACAAAATAATGTTTTTAATTGAAAGAAACATGCAACATGCAAGCTGGGAAATGGAGAAAAATGCAGGATTAAACATTTATATGCATAAAGTGCTACAATTTAGATACCAGCTATCGTGCTATCCCATGGAAGATAAGATAAATCCCTTTGTATGTAGAAGGAATGAGAATGTGTCATGAGTTTCAATTCTAGAAGAAGTGTGACAGTCCACTCCTTCCTATTACCTCAGAAAGTTTTGATATTAAACCTTTGTCAAATATTTGAGTACAAATTTCTTCCTCTCTTCAAAAGTCCTTGTTCTCTAGGAATATTGAAGTGAACTAATATTTTCCCAATGACACTAAAAAACACATTGGAGTGGTCATGGAAGAATATATGTAATGGGGAGGAAGAATAGATGGGGGTCAGATGGTTACAGAATGTGTAGAAGTCAGTTTTCCATTTTACCTTTTTTATTGTCATCAATTGTTATTATTAGTAGAGGAATGTGAAGGAATCTGGACATAAGTTTGTTTATCAAAGATATCCAGGGACATGATATTTGGAGTATTAAAGATTAAAATAATGAAGTAGGGAATAAAGATCTGGTAAATTAGCTTATGGAAGAAGTATTCAGATCAGCTGCCATGAAGCAAGAATAAGAAATCCAAAATGCAACTCAGTCATTCTGTTTCGAGCTTAGCTACATAATATTCACAGATAAATGTCACCAAAAAACAAGCCTTATGAGGCCTTTTGCACAGAGATTTGCAAACTAATTACTTAATTCAGCTAGTTTTAGCATGAAGCAAGTTGTTTTTCTGTCTGTCTAATGTCTAACCTTCTAGAGGATTATTATTAATAACATTATTTTTAAGGTGTATCTGGAGTAGTTCAGGACTACACCTGAAAGCAATATATAACTTTTAATATTCAAAACCTCCATTAGTATCCTCCATGTATCTTCTGGCCTACTACAGTTGTAAATTTCTAATACTAATATTTTACTTAATTCTGCTCAAACATAATTTCTGTTATCTGAAAAACTGAGACTCAACTGCTGCCCTGGAAAAGGACCAAGAATTATTATCCCCATAGAATTCAAACAATTGTGTCATGTGGAAAGGGTCAGTCAGGGGAGGGTTTTCTTCATACTTCCAACTTTTTCCTTTAATAACAATAAAACATTTTGCTTTAGAAGATTAGATAATACTCAGAGGTGAATCTGGGATTCTTTTCTATATCACAACTGCTATGTAAATCAGGTGCTGTGAATCTTTCCCTAGAGAGGTTTATTTCACTGAATATGAGTATAAACTTTTAAGTATTCTAGTGTTAGGCACTTTAATACCACCACCACTCTCCCACCACTCCCCTAGTTCATTAAGCACATAGCAAAATTGAGAGAAACCTAATGAAAATTGATGTAAACATGAAAAAATGGTAGCAAGCAAAACTAAGATTTTGATATTATAGCATCATTTTGCTCAGTAGCATCTTTGACACTTTAGAATTGAAATGTTCATCTGCTGCAAAGCCATTTTCAGAGTAACAAAACCAATGTTTGGTCTTTTCCCATCTGGAAGGGAATAACAATTTGCTCCTCTGTCTTATCTCTTTGGATTAGTGCCCTGCATACCTCATTGGAAACAGTTAACACTTTCAGTCAAAGCTCTATTAACCTACTGCCCAGGGATTCAATGAGTTTGAGTCTCCTATAACCTACTTTCTCACTCTCTTCATCACACTGTACTAAATATGCACTTCTTTCAAACTCTTCCTAAATATTTGTTTGGCTGAGAGGTGATTATAGTCATGACAGCAGTTGGAAGTCTTCTGGGCTTTGATACTACTACCATCTGCCTCAAGTAACAACAGTTTCTGAGATTGCTCATTTATTCGTGCCATAGCAGCAAGCCAATTTTGGATAAATATTCAGAGTAGCAGCTTAAGTGATATGCCTGTACTTCACTCACTGATTTTGATTGAAACAACAGGTATCCTCAAGTAGAAAATAGCAGAATGATGTCCAGATTGTGCTTTTATTGTTTTAAGTGAGTTTCCAAAGCAATAAAAGTCTTCTGCTAGTCTGAAATGCTATAATAAACAAACATCCTCTTCACAATGGTTTGGCTCCAAACTTGACTGAAAAACTGAAAGCAATTCTGAGTGAATGAGCAGCTGAAATTTAATCAACAAACAAATTCAGACTCCACGTGAATCCAAATGACAACCTGTATACATCTGAGGGTTAATTAGAATATAAGGAATAGAATGAAAAGAATGACATAGGAATTGCTTTCAAAGTCAGTTGTTGAAAATTAAAAAGAATAGAATAATAAATATTTATGAAAAATACAGCTATCAAAAAGAAGTAAGTTAAAAACTGTATCTAAAGACTGGCAGAGATGAGTACAGTTTAAGGATTCAGAAAGGTCTGTGCATGTCAGAGGTGATATATCCCACAAAACTAATATATTTTTCTGAGATAATTTTAAAAATAATAAAAACCTAAAAATATAGACTCTTTGCCTTTTATAGCAGCTTACATCTGATGGACGTAGGTTCCTACAACAATATACCTACAAACCTAACTTGGATATAAGTGATATGAATGGAAGAAATTCCTAGTGTATGTGTGCAGATAGCAGAGAAACAGACAGTATCTACTTCAGTTTTAAGCTCCATTTTGGCTTTGTATCCCTTTGTCACAAGTTTTCAAATTATATTTTATTTTATTTGTTTGTCTGTAAGTTTGTTTAATTTTTATTTGCTCTTATACTGCTTCTACATTGCACCTAATTCCTGCTGAGTTCATGAGCTACACATCTGTGAGAAGGCTCCTGGGCATCTAGGAGCCTACATGTCAATCCACCAACAGGTTTTACCTTACAGAATCTTCAAAGAGTATTTAAGTTCTCTTTTGTCCATTGATGCAATCTGCTTATGCTAGGCTCTTACACATGTAGATGGAACATTTCAGTGTTTGGGGGATTAGTCTGGGGTTTGGGAATTGAGCTTTCAGTTTCTTCCTTGATCTTGTTAATATCTGAAGCAAAGCAGTTGGTCTTCCTGTGACCCAGGATTAAAATAATCATCTGGATGTTATACTCTAATCCTTTCATATTTAAGTGTCTCAAAGAATGAAGCTATTATATTGTGAGGATAATTCATCATCAAATAGGAAGCATCTAATATTTCAGAAGAATATGATGATTTTCTGCAGAATGTTTTTCATGCTATAAGAAAGGATGCAGGCTTCCCTTACCTTCTCTTGTCCTTCATATGGCAAGAATATTAAGGGAAGTAGTTGGGGGAATCCAGTGGGAAGAGACAAAACAAAATGGTGAGCACAAAAATTATTTTAGAAAAAAACAAGCCTTTCTGTTGCCTACAGTAAAACAACACATAAAAAAGACAGTTAAGAGAAGACTAGCTTTGTAACACAGTGAGGGTCCAACTGTGTTTCAAGCTTTCTAATCTATTCTTTTATTATGGTTACCCAGGACATGAACAAAATTTGTGGTGAACCTTAACAAAAAAACATGCTGATGTTATGCCATATATAAGCACTGTAACCCTTTTCATCAGAAGGTGAGCTGGACTTTCTTAGATTACAGTACTTCTCTCCTAAGGTAATTTCACTGCAGGTCTGCTCCATAACCAAATTGCAGAAGTTCCTGTCATGTGATGATTGTAAATTTAAAGGAGAGGAAGGAAAAAAAAAATAAGCCTAAACTGTAAAAACAATCCACTGTATTGCATCAAGGTCGAAATATTATCCACTGCACGGACAACAACTTTGTCATTGCATCTATACACAATACACTGGACAGCATGGTGGAGGGTAAATCTACCTCCTTGTAGCACGATTCTAACTTTTGTTGTCAAGTTATAAATTGCCTTTCAATAATCTAGTTTGGGTGATAATAGTAAACTAGCTGAAAGACCAGAGAACTCAACATGAGCCCAAAAAAAAACATCCTTAGGATCCTGAGCAGTGCTTGAGTATCGTGTCCCCGTCAAGTTGTGTGCTGTCATGTCCATACTGCTCTGGGTCACTGGGCCAGGTACTGGAAAACTAACCTAAGTATGACTATGCATTTTCCATTATGCATTGAAATCATCAGTCTGTTCATTCAGAAGATAAGAGTACATTATAGTTTCTAGGAAGATAAAAATTTACTTTGTTCCATGCCTCTGTTCTCTTAGCACCAATAAATAACTAGCACCACTAAAAAGCAAAAATAATATGTTGTGAATATGCCATCACTCTGAAGAAAATATTTAAATCACTATGCTCCCTCAGTCTGCTGAAGTATAAAATTAAGGAATGATTTGACAAAACATCCATCGAAAGTTGGAGAATAAAACAAAATCTGTTGGATTGAGTTTATTGTGTTTTCTTTTAAAAAATTGTAATTTAATATATTTCAAATTAAAATAGCCCATGTTTTATATGTGTAGTTAGATGTGAAGACCAAAGGAGAATAAAGTTTAAGGGGTCATATGCTGTATTCATTTAAGCTGTCTGTTTTACTATCTGCTAGCTCTCTACTACTTTTTAGGTATGCTGACTAATTGAAAACAAACCTTGGGAAGAGGAGGAAAGACATTAATTTTCTATTAGGTTTGTGTGAATAGGCAGGGGGAAATGGAAAGTCACATGCTACAGAAAAGTTTGTTTCAGGAATTTCTTCCTGATTATATGTCCAGCAGTACACACAGAGTTTATCCTTGAAACAAAAACAGAGGGAAAATATGTTCACATGGGCGCAATTTTTAACTTAAAAATTTATTTGCATGTTTAGATTGAAGCTGTTTTCAGATATTTGTTATGTAATATGTAGTCCCTTAAAATTGTATCAATTTAAAATGTAACTCTTTAGAATAGCATCACTCTGATTTAACTTTCATAATTTCAGCTCTCAGTTACATTTCATGTTTAACTGACTTTTTTAATAGCACCGTGTTCAGATTGCAGTATAGATTGCACTGCTGCTCTACAGGCAGTTAAACACTGATTAGCTCACAGCTGAAAGTTTTTAATATTTGCTCATTTGTCTGGTTTTAATTTAAAAAATAATCAACTGTGTGATTTCAATCCAATTATTTGGTTTCTTTTGAAATATCTTAATTGATTTAGAAAGATTAATGTGTTGGTTAATTGAAATATTATTTCATATTACACAATTCTATCAAATGCCCAAGAAGGCATTATTACATGATGTAAAAACAAAACAGAACAAAGAAGAAACTAAGCAAAGATCTGTGGAATGTACATTTTGTATCCTACAGATATTCCTAGGTTATCCAAACTTTATAAGCACATTTTGGCCAAGGTATAAAACTTATGGGATGTTATCCATATTAGCAATAAGAAATCTGAAAATTATTATATTCCTAGGTTTTCAGGGGTCTGTTATTAGTTGCTGCTAACTGATATAGAAGCCTTTTTTTGTTACTCATCTGTGCACGTGTTCCTATTTCTGAGATTACTGGATTCCAAAAAAAGACTTGGTGTGTGATTATATTTATAGAATACTATGATCCAGGTTTCTGATCCTACAAATAAATGGACAGTGTTACACATGCCTGCTGGTGTGTAGCTCAAGAGGGCTTATGAAATGCATTCCATACTGTTAGTAGAATGAAAACTCAACGCAGTCCCAACAGTGCTCCAGGTTTTTGGCCACCTAGATCTCTTGTCCCTTCAGCAATCATGACTAGGTCAATCATATTCCAATTTATTTTCTCAGGTTCAAAGATGCCAGTGCTTAAAGGATGTCAGTGGTTTATCTAAACACTAAAGTTTTGAGTTTCACATATAGCTGCAATAGCAGAAATTTGTTAACGTTGTCTTTTAAAGCAGTTACAACTCCATAGTTATTTTAATTCCATAATCACAGAAAAAAATCCAGAGTTTAGGTGTAGTCCATATCAACACAGGTAACCTGGATTTGTTTTTTCTTGCAGATGTTTGAACATCTTATTTGAACAACTTTACTGACCTGATTGATTTCTTGATTTTAATGCAAACACTTATTGTCAGAAGATATTGTGGGTATCTAACAACTTTGTTACACTATTTCGAGAAGTGTTCCATGTAACTGCTGTGCACAAAGATCTATTTCCAACACTTTTAATCCACTTAATTCCAGAGAATGAATGTAGGGGAATAGCATCAGCCTAGTCATCCTCTGCCTAGCCGGTGCCCTACATTTGGAAATGCCTGCTACAGTCTCCTGGGAAAACTAAATACTTGGCTAAGAAACAGGCAAAATTTCTGTAAGGTCTTTAGTTAATGACATTGGATACAATCAAAAATTAATTTCTTCATGCTGCATAATTAACACTATAATTTCCACTCAACCTCAAATATTCAGCAATGTAAAAAGAGGATAAACAGAGGTTATTTCTCTAATATGAATATACCTTTGGGTTTTCACAAGGACTTCCAACCTTGAAATGTTTTGTACCTCTCAGTATGAGGGGACAAAAAGCAGAAATTCATTAATTAAACCTATATGAAGAGGCAAACAACAAAAAAGTGAGAGAAACTGCTGATTGTGGTTTGTGAGTGCTGAATATTTATAACTAGGCAAAAAATTAATAAATATCATTAACAAGATCATCCCCCAAGGAGAACGTATGGAAGAAGGAATAGAAAGTCATAGTTGGCGAAAAAGGAGAGGCTGAGATATAGAAACTGATAAAAAACTTTTAAGCAATTGCCAAACAATGAGACCAGTTCCCAGAGTAATTTGCAATCACTGATTTAGGTAATTGTTACATAATTCAATAGCTCTTTAAATTCTAAAAAACAGATCAGGAAAGGATCAGGAAATTATTTGAAAAAAGAAAGTAACATAAATTATACATATCACAACTTAACATCAATCTAATTATCATAACAAAAGAAATCTTGTCGACTGACAAGAATAAGAAAAGATTGAAATATCTCTGACTTCATTCAAGAAGATGAAATACTTAACTGATTTCTGTATTAAACTGAAACTATATAGCTAATTTATCAACTATATGTTTACATAGTTTCAGCATATATTCAAAAATATATAATTAAACATTTCAATTCCTGTTTAAAAATCTCAAAGGGATATACAGACAATTTTTAAATAATATATTAATGAAAAAACTATTTTAAAGTCAGTATAATTTGAATTTAGTTTTACTATATATATCCTTAAAGAACACTCCCATGTCTCTTAACAGCACTCACACTGATATCAATGTTGAGGTGCACAGGAAGTAAGGCCAAGAATCTCAAAAATAGATTCCTGCAACAGGATGAAAGATGTCCTTATTTAAACATGGACATTTTCTCTCTAAAGGTTTTTGTTCATGTTCATGATCTCAAGCTTTTTTATTGCCAGTATAAAAAGACAGACACTTATGGGGCAAGTTCATCTCACACTAAAGGAAATGTCTAAAATAGGTCAGATGATGCATACCTTAACAAGTTTTTCTCCTCTGTTGACTGTGATCTTTCAGATGTGTGTGCATGGTTTAAGTCTAATAGCCACCAGCTGTTAGGAATACATAGAAGCACAGAACATATTCTGTTCCCCAAAAACTTTTCTCAGAAATGCAAAAATCCCTGAAACTCAAGCGAATCACAAAACAGACAAATGACCCCAAATATCCAAAAACAAATGGAAAAGCATATTTATAGGCTTCCTTCCATTTATCAAAATGGAGAGAAGAAAGAATAAAAAATGAAGAGAATAAAAAACTCCTGAGGCATTCTAATATCATACTTGTAGTATATTTGCTACTAGTCTGCTATTATGATTTTATTTTTAAAATTATTGATTCTAATTTTATGTTTTTAAAACAGTATGAATTTTGTTGTTAAAACATAAGATCTTTTACAGACACTGTTAGTTGGTATTGAGCAGATTTACTGAAATTTTAAATAAACATTAAATATATATAATATGTGAAGGCCTGTGTACAAAGCTAAACATGAAAGAAGCCTGTAGCCAAACACAATATAATATATGCTGAAATTTATGCAATGTTTCTTCGCTCTCAAGAAAAGACCACATTAAACACAGTGGGCTTTCGGTTGGTCTAAAGCAGGACAAGACCTTACCTACCTTTGGTATTGAAACTCAAGGAATTTGATCTTTTACAAGTCTGTTCCAATGAGCTATTCTATGATTCAATGAATTAATTGCATATATTCATTAGTTACAAAAGAAGCATGACCACAACAAATCATACAAGAATCTTTTCAAAGTAATTGTCAGCATCCTTATCATATGTTTTGAAAAGTTCATTCTTTTTTAATCCCTATTTTCAGTCTTTTTTTATTAACCATGAAGGCTAGAAATGTCTTTTTGTTAAAGTGAAAGGAAAATGTTTCTGGTATTGAAAACCCTGTGATTCTTACCAGACTGACAGAATACAGTTTGGGAAGAGGGGTCTGTGAACCATGTTGGACTCCTATCTACCTGAGTAAAAACTTTTATCTTGCAGGGGGTTTGCTCTAGAAGTCTGTAGGCACTGTTGGCACATTGTCAGTGGCTAATAGTATGGTGTATTCCAGTACTTAGACTCCACTGTGAAATCCCACGATACCTTGAACAGTCTTGATCAGAGGAATGAGATGGGATTCAAATGAGAAAAATATAACTCCCAGAAATGCAAAATATTTTGTTCAGAAAGAGTATTTTGCTGTTAGAGGACACAACAAACAAATAAAAATAATATATAAATACACAGGATATTTAATGAAAGAAATAAAAGCTGAAAGTTTGCTTTTTTACACTGCCAGCCTGGAAAGAGATTAATCTTTCTCAATTTTTAAACGTTGAGTTGTGATGACATGAAAACCTTCTTACATGTCCCAATGGAAATCTCAAAATTAGCTTAAGTTTATTATTAGAGAAGCTAACCTCAAGACAGACACCTTGATTTATTTTCTAACCACATTGTTTACTAGCATGATGAAATCTCAATGCAAGACTAGAAATTTGAGGAATTGCTAAAAGATCTACAGTTAAGTCTTAAAAAAATATTTCAGGATGCTTGTAAGCAGTCTGTGTCAAGGTGTGTGGCAGCATCCTAAGTGCCTGGCAGTGACTGAGTGGGTGGGTATGCTCAGACAGCTGGTATTCCCTTTGGAGCAAAGGGTAGCTCAGTAGCACTTGGACTGCCCTTCCCCAGCTGACCTGCGGGGGACATGACAGGTAAATATACTACTCTGCTCTTAAATCCACTCTCGGGACACAGGACAGCATAGCCAAACTCACAAGCTCTGTTTACCAAAGCATCGGCTTGCACACATATAAAAGTGAAAGATGTGATTCAAGTGGCTTAGGAACAGCACTGAAAGCCAACCAAGTAATCTGGAAATGAGATATTAAAGTTAGCTGAGGAAAAAAAAGCAAACCGATTAGAAAGCCTATACATCAACCACACAAGAAGTGTAAGAAGTGGAGCACAAAGGATATTATCAATAATTAACAAACATATTTCAATGGCACAAGCAGAAGAACAGAAATAAAATTTGCTAGTGTCAATTTAATCCTTTTTATGGATCCATACGTTTTGCATTGTTTCTGGCCATGCATTAAAATTTTCAGTGTCTGCCAAAATTGAACACCATCTAGCCCCTTAAAGAACACTGTTAAAATTGCATCCTTGCTCTAGGTGTTAGGTACCCCAAAGTGATAAATATGCCTCTATTTTTGCCACTTATAAAAAAACATTTGTAAACAAGATTATATCTGGGAGCTATTTGGGCAAAAGACATGCAAACTGGCTGATCTCATCTTCTTTCATGAGAACATTGCTGAATGCTGGTGAAGTGAAAAATTGAGAAAAATGCAAATGCTGTAAAATATTTGCTTACATTTGCTTGAACCAGCAGCAGAGCCTTCAGTGGTTAAAACATGTCTACTGTCACTGAATGCCAATGGGAGTGGTCTGTGATTTGTTTGCACTTGTGAAATAAAACTTAAATTTTTGGTATAAGAAGAGAGTTCTATTGTTCTTTTAAGACAAGATCCCAGTTATGAATTATAATTCCACAAGTAATTCTGCCTAGACTCTTTTCAATGCTGATATGCAACTTGTAAGAAAGTAAAATGTACTGATTGTAACAGCAACACCACAAACTCTTAAACCTCTATATCCAGTTTTTTCTAGAGTACACAATCTCTTTCTCAGTTGAAAGATATCTGCCAGTGGTTCTGAAAGAGATGGAAAACTGCGTCCTAGGATGCATCAAACTCAGTGTAACAGCTGCTCAAGAAAGTTGATTATTCCTCTCTATTCAGCATTGGTGCATCCTCATCTTTAGTAATGTGTGCAAGTCTGGGCCCTACCATTTAAGAAATATATGGAAGTACTTGAATGTATGCAAAGGAAAGCAAAAAAGCTGTCAAAGAAGTTGAAAAGAATGTTCTATGAGGAGCAGATAAGGACTCTGGGCTTTTCTGGTTTGGAAGAAAGGAGGCTAAGGGATGACCTCATTGTTCTCTGCAGCTTCTTGAGGAGGAGGAAGGAAGAGGGATGTGCTGAGCTCTTCTCCCTTGTTTCCAGTGACAGGATGTGTGGATATGGTTCAGTGTGTCAGTGGAGGCTTAGATTGGACACAAGGAAGCTTTTCTTTACTGAGAGGGTGGTCAAACCATGGAGAGGGTTTCATAGAGAGGTTGGGAATGCCCCAAGACTGCCTGTGTTGAAAAAGCATTTGGATAATGATTAAATTACATGCTTTAATTTTTAGATAACCATGAAGTGGCAACACAGTTGGACTAGATGATCATTGTTCCATTCTAACTGAAATATTTTATTCTATTCTAAATAATACTAAGGAATATGATAAAGTTGTCCATAGTCACTTATGTTCTGGTATCTTTGACAATTAACTTGTTTGCTTCAAATTGCATTATGTACATGTGAAAGTCATACAAAGTTATAGTTAATACTAAATTTTCACCTCAGGTACACATAATCTGACATTTTCAGTAGATTTATAACATTAAAAGTTAATTTATTAGGGTAATCTAAGATTGAAAGCCTATATACAGTATCAGGTTATCATGCTCTGAAATGGTCTCAGTATCTGGTGTTTCAAAGAGCTAAAAGAATTTCACTGTACATAGCAGACAGTATGTGAGACTCATTTGTTACAGGGAAGAAAACACAGATTGAAGGATATATTTCATAATTAGAAGGAAATGTGATAGCAATGTTCTGAAGTCAGTAGAAGTAATATGTTCTTGTTTTCATGAGGACACTGGCTCTGGCTTTTCTGTGAAAGACTATTCAGGATTTTTTTTTATTAAATTCAATGAAATCATCATGCTTGAGCCATTGTTCCTTCATATATATCCACTTAGGTAAAAGACTCAAAAAGTATTTGAGGGAGATGGACAATCAGAGAGACACACAAAATAGTTATTTACCTTTGCTTTTATAGAAAAAATAAAAAGTAAATTTGTTTTATTATATGCAAACTGAAAAAATTAACCCACGTAAGGTGATATCATGCGGGCTGAAGGCATGTAAAATGAATCAGTGATGTCTTGATGACTGCAATGGGAAGCATCTCTTTCAAAAAAATTTACTCTGACAGACAAAAAGGGAATTTTTAGCCCTTCTTAGTGTCCATTTGTCACCATATTGAAAAATTTCAGCCTCACTGTATATTTGCAAAATTCTGTTTCTCTTTAGCTACTGCAGCTCTGTTGCCTTCCCTAGGACTATATGACTTATAAAGATTTGAATTAACTTTATTATTTATTTCTTAGGACCTCTGGCCAGGAGACATGTACAAAATCCTCAAAGAGCTGTAGGGCTGGTTTTTTTTAAGTTTTTTTTTTTTTTAGTTATTAAGGATATTTTTAAACAGTTGAAATATTCAGGAATTTTTAATATTAAGTATTTAATTATAATTTAGAATATATGTATTACAGTACATTCATGTTTCCCAAAATAAGTAAATGTTCTTTTTCCTACAGAGCTAAATAATATACTTAGTTTGCTTGTTGCAATCAGAGAGGAAAGAAGAGTGCAAATACACACTCCCTAGTTGAAGCATTCTTTATCAGCATATATCTGCAGGCTTACCCTGTGTAGATTATGAAATCTAATCTTATTACACAAAATGACAAATGAAAAACCTGAAAAACTAAGTGTAGAAGATATTTTCTGTATTATGGGAGTGAAGATGATGATGGGAGGAGAAAGGAGAGAAAAAGGCAGGGGGAAAATTCTGTAAGAGGGAAAGATAATTATAGTGCATAGACAGTGAAGGAAATGTCAAAAAGCATGCTATCAGTCCAAGATTAATGAGCGTAGTTTAAAAACCCCAAACAACATCTATATTTTTTTTTCTTAGTTTTTCACTCCTAGCTACAATGAGTTCTGATTATTTTCTTAATCTGGCAAGAAAAAAATTCATATTCGTATCCCTAATCTGCAAAGGAAAGAGAAAAATAAACACTTATATTGCCCTTCGAAATGAGAGGCAAGGCAAGGCTGGAAAGCAGAAATACAGCAATCATGCTAGTACAAGGTTTGCTGTGTTAAAAAAGATTACTTACAACAACATCTGGGAAAAGTATAGCAAGCTTGTTTCAAAGGGGTTGTAGGGAGTAGTTTTTAATTTATACCTACACTGGGATCCAATTCTCAAGTCTCACATAAGATATTACAATTTCATTACAAAACCAGCAGGATCCACAGTTTTGACTTAAGTCTGCAAGATTCAGCTTGTCTTGAAAGCAAACCATAATATATTTTGCTTCTATGTAAGAAAAACATCAAACAAACAAAATAAATCCAAATGACTCAGATCTACATAAAGGGGTAACTCATTTAACAGAAGTGATGAATGCAATTTGTATAATCAAGCAATTGTTCCACCAATATACGGATGTACTCTTCTTTTTGCAAACGGATCACAGTTTATTTGACTTCCTTGGTATGGGCATATTTGTGAAGTTGTTAACATGTACATGGATTATAAACAGTGAGAGCATTTAACATTTTCAATATTTAGGAAACATAATATGGGAACAGTGTTATTTAATGATGTCTGCTCATTCACGTGTAACTCTTATTCCTTTTCTGGATGCAACGTGAAAATCTAGGAGGAAGTCAGAGTGACTCTGGAGAGCTTGAAATTATTAATTGCAAAGGAGAAGGTAGTTTAAGAAATGTTTGTTTTCTTTTCTGGGTGAAAATCAGAAAGGTTTACTTCCTCTAGACATGTGAAGCTCTTGAGAGCTCACCTGCTTAGATGCATTTTACATCTTACCTACTTTGTCAACGACCACAGCATTTGAGAAATACGCATTTGATATCTGCTCCTAAAGTGCCTTCCTGAGGTCTTAGAAACCCCTCTGTTAGGCCCTACCTTAATTTCAGTCAAATGTGGCCTCATCCTATTTCATGTGACAAAAATATTTATGTTTAAGGAAAACATTGACATCTTTAGTTTCAAAATTCTTTTTCTAAGTGTGTGTGGTTTTGACTGTGTAATGGGCTTGTGAGCAATAAACACACACACACACACACACACACACACACACACATATATATATGCATGTGCGTAATTCATTCTGCAAATATGAGGGTGTGAACAGTTTGCCTTGTATATTTAGTGGACAAGCATCCAAAACCAGCTCATTACTTCTTAAGTCAGTAACAGGGCTTATCTGGAAGAGGTGATTACTCAATTATCCCATGTTTGCAGCAAAAAAAGCTCGTTCTTCCTGAGCTATCTTTCTCCATATATATGTATGGACATAGATACTGTGTATGAGGTAACATTTATTGGAATACAATGTGCTGTGTGCTGGCCAAAATGATTTGCTTATTATAGTCCCACATTTTCAACATTCACAGTGTCTCTGAGTCATCTGGGCTGTAACATTATCATGAGATGTGATTTTGTTCAGCACAGTAAGCCTGGCTAACTGCTGTGAAGCATCTCACCACTGTTTCTAAAAACTGGTCCAACCTCAACAGCAGGGAGAGATGAATCTCAATTTTGGACTCCCCTCCCCTGCCTGAGAGCAGAGGCAGTACTTGGCCCTGTGCCAGGCTGTGCAGCTCGGGAGGAGTTGTGTCTGCAGACCTGTGATGTCCACTCCTGTTACATCTGCAACTTGCTCATTGCCAAGCCGTTCACAAGGAGAGAGATTTGGCTTTTAGTGTGAAATCAGATGTCCAAACACCTGTTCCATTTTTTTCCAGAAAACCAGCAGCCAGGTGGACTCTTATATCTTGTGGATGGGCTACAGCCCTCAAGTCACCTGATGGGTGTCACTGAAAAATACCAGCCTCTGATGCTCAGCAAAATATTCTGGATTTCTCAGAAGTTAAGAAAGAGTGTCATTCCTCCCAAATCCAGTCTTCTTTTATTATCATGGATTGTGTGAATAAAAATTAGATAATAGCCTACAAAATTATAGATGTATAGGAAGAAAATGGCTACTGTTATTAGAAAAAAATCTGATTCCAGCTTGTGAGTAATGTGGTCAGAATGATGGTGATTTATGGTATAGGTGAGAAGAGAAGGGGAAGAGTACAGCCAAATAAAAATCTTACAGAATTGTGACCTCTGTAACATTTACTGTAAACAAATGCTCATAAACAGTCTTGCATATATAACTATGAAGGAGAAAAGCAAACCAAAAATTATTACCTTTTCAATCAGATTTCAATCAGTTTCAATTCAGCTCAGTCTATTTTTTTGTATAATTATTTTGAAACCCACTCAACTACAATGAACTGTCTACTTGGTCAACTTTTCTGTAAATTGCCCTCTCTGCCCTCCCATAGGGCTGTGTGTGATCACAGGAATTACTTTCACATAAAAAATAATTTTTAAAGCTGATTTTTATTGCTGGATTTGATTACCAGTGCAATTCCTACTTTCTTAGTCTGATCTCACAGACACTTCATCTTGTGTCTGTCCTTCATTTCTCTGTCAAGGCAGTGAAAATCACAACCACAGGGATGCTCTGCACAGCCACACCTGGCATCTCACCAGTAGTTTGCTTCAATGCCCCAGCAGAAGCAACTCCCAGCAAAACTAAAATGAACAGATCTGATACTACTTTCATTTCCCCACTTGAGCTATGCTGAACTCATCTCTCCTGCTTTTAATTTTCAGGTTGCATTGTGGGAGGCATTCCCTCTGGACAGGTGAGATGCGCGTAAGGCAGAAGGCAAGTACGATAACTCCTCTGTACAAGCACAGGCAGAACTCTCTGCACACATGTCAGTAAGCAGCCAAACTGACACCTGACCCATGATGAGGCTGTGTCTTTCTACCCATTGCTTGTAATCTAGTGCTTGCATTAGAAGCTTAAGGACACAGTCAGTGTTTGCTGATCTAAACAGACTTCATACACTCCCTTTATTTCTCTAAAAGGAAAGCACTTTAGAATGAATTCCCCAATTGAAACCTCAAGGTCATTTGGACATAGAAAATGTCCTTTCAGCAGCTGTTGCATGACAAACTCTGTTCTGAGATATTTTGCAGCCCCAGCTTAGAAGATGTGAAAAGTAGCAAAATGAAACACACTCTAGCATTTATATCCTTTGTTTAAAGGTTTATTTCTCAACTCCAACTGATGCTATTAAAAAAAGAAAAAATACCATGCCACAGGATCAACAAACACCCATAATAAAGTCCAAATGGTTCACAATGGGCATAGGATTTCCACAAATTAATTTTTGACATAGACTGATCCAATACTCAAAAGGACAGAAAAATAATAGCTTAATCCCACATGTGCCCTTCAAATATGGGCTCTAGGTCCAGAAAACATTCCAGTCAACACATTGCACAACAGTCTCCTATTTATTGTTTTATGACATTTGCAGAGAATCTACATTATTTAATGTATTTTTGGCCTCTATTTAGGCCTTCTGACTTCTAACAATGTGAGGAGTCATTCAACTCTTCTCTTGCTTAGTTGCATAATATGTATTGCTCAGGGTACAATGCACTTGGGCAACCTCCACAGCACACCTTAGCATAGCTAAAAATACATCAACTGGCAGAAAGATGAATTCTTGTCCTCTTTATGTGCTGGTTGGTTATGACATTATTTAGAAATCTGAACTTGGAAGCTTGCATTTTGCATTTATTTTTTTTCCAGATTTGCTGATTTATTGTGGGATTATTATCTACTGTAGTATGCCAAATAATCCTTTTCTTGTTGTTCTGTATTTCTTTAACCTGAATGTGTTCCTGGGTCTGTCCGGAACAGAGCTTGCTTGTCCGGAACAGAGCTTGCTTTCAGAAATTCCTCAGGAGACTGTTGCAGTAGCCTTTTCTTGCTCACACAGATAGGCTTCAGGTGTCTGTACTGTCATTTCACTGTCACTGACATGCCAGCAGACACATTCAGCCCCTTTTGATATTTCTTTGACAGGCAGGAGTAAAATCCTTCAAAATAAAAGCAGCTTTCCACCCCCCCCGACTATGGTAAATTGACTATTTCTTTAAATAATAATGGTGGATGTTTTCCTTAAATATTTTATTATCAGCAACACCACAAAAATGAAGGGAGCGAAGAAAGCTACGTCACTAATAGTAAGGTTGCGAATGCTGATTGCTAATTTTTCTTTATTTTGGTTTTTTTTTTGTTTCTTTTTTTTTTTTTTTTTTTTTTTTTCCCCTAAATTCATTTTGAGTAAACCAA
>VXBI01002474.1:214867-230288 GCA_013397375.1 Toxostoma redivivum
GAAGGTTGGGATTTTTATTTTTTATTTTTTTTTTTTTTTTTTTTTTTTTTTTTTTTTTTTTTTTTTTTTTTTTTTTTTTCCCACTAAATGCATTTGCAGTAAACACAAGCTGTGATACTTTTAGCTTGCTGGTAATAATCCATTCATGATTTGCTTGGATGAAGTAACCTATTTCTAGGACTTTCTGTCCTCAAATACTCCTAGCATTCATCACCTGGGAAGTCTGTACTTTAAAAAAAACCTTTTTTATATAACTTCATGAATACACTTTTCTCCAGAGATCTCACCTTAAACATTTTTAATAGATAAATAGAAAAACAGCTTTTCTATACACCCTTGAATTTTTCCCATATCATGTCTACCTCCTTTTGAAGCTAGATATGGGGATAGATAGTGCCTTTGAATTTCTAAATCCAATATTCTGCAAATTAACCTGTCATTTATGATCCCTTTAAACACATCTGGAAAAACCGTCTTCTGTCTTTCCATGGAATCCCAAAGGACTTAAACCACATACAGCCTCTAAATACAAACTGGAAACATAAGTCAGACTCCTTTGAAATCCCAGGTCTTTATAAGTTTTCCAGAAAAGAACATTAAAGGCAGAAAGAAAACAACCAAAAAAACCCAACCCAACAAAAAACAAAACAAAAAACAACAAACAAAAACAACAAAAAACCAAAACAACAACAACAAAAAACCAAAAAACAAACAAACAAAATGAAACGAAACAACAGAAAAGAGAGCTATTTGTGAAGATAGAGTTATCTGACATTCTGATAAAAAACATGCTTCATTTGATACTGATAAAATAATGCTCCATAGGCATTAATGTATTTCATCTTCTTATTTGGTAGGTTGGTAGAGAAAGGAAAAGACAAAATAATTCCAGGTGAAAAAGATTGGAAAAAAGAAATGGAAATACAGGCTACTACTGAGAATTAAATTATTTTGCCCAAAGGCTGCTCCTATTTTTCTTGTATTGTTTTAGTCCCCTGAGCAGGTAAAATGCTTTAATATAGGCTGAAAACCTCTGTGCATGCCAAGCTGGAGATGTTCCCCTGTGTCCCAGCCAGCTGCTGCACACTCACACCATGACGTCTTAGTGTCCATGCCCAAGTCTATGGCAATTGTGTGGAATTGGATAAAGAAAAATCAGAAAACCAACCTGAACCTGAGCAGTCATTCAATTATCCATTGACACAGCACACAGATCTTTTCACAGTATATTTTTCATGCTGAGTCCTGAAAAATGCAATTTTTTTTTTTAAGCCTGTGTTCATTATCCTTGCAATGGACCTATACAACAAAGGTATGTAGGAGGGAAAGCTTCTAACTAACAAGGTACCCTTCACCTAATAAGTAGCCAAAGTCAGACAAAAAATGTTTAAAGTGCTAAAATACCATGAAGGTTCAAATGGTGAACCAAACCCAAACAATCAAGTCACAAAAAAATATAAATAAATTAAATAAATACAAATCATGCACACACACATAACACATACAAACACCAGCAACAGAAAAAACACAACAGGGAGTATGGGGAGAAAAAATTAATAGATCTCTAAAATGTGGATAGGGTTCAGGCAGTCTTAGCCTTAAAACACTAGAGACCAGCAAAGTACACTGGAGAAATGTCACTAGATGTTCCTCTTTCTTCCAAAAGGTGCTCATTCTTCATAAGTGTCATAAATAGAATAATGGGGTAGACCTCTTCTCTAACCTACTACAGCATGAGAGAACTAAGAAAAGAGAGAGACAGGTCACAAATAATAGTTTGGATTGCAAACTGAGATTATTGTTTAATGAATGAAATCAGCGATAGAGTAATGAATGGTATTAGGGATGTGTAGTCACACTTGCTCTCACAGGTATGTATTGCAAGTCTTAACCTCATCTATTTTAAGGTGAGTTCCTGGTTTTCAGGTGGAGCTTTGGTGTAAGGACTGTCATTTGACTTTGAAGCCACAATCTATGCTAGATATTTTTTCTTCCCCTTACAACTTCAAAGAGGGAAAAATGCTTTAAATTATCTTGCCTACCATAATAGAGGAAAATGAAAACACAATTTTATTTTAAGGTAGGTGTACTTGGCAACAAATATATCAGATTATTTTCAAAACCAATCCAGGATATATTGTAATTTTATTTCCCAAACTTAAATAAGTATTTTTGGGCATTTTTGGCTCTGTTATCTATAAAACTTATTGAATTAGATTAATGAAATAAGACAGAACTTGGAAAGATGACTTAGACAGAGTATTGCATTTTCCCCAGAGTGCACTGAGGACATGCTCTGAAAGACACTGCTCGTTCTAGGTTACAATGTAAGATTGTAACCAAAAGCATATATTCTATCACCATCTCCCTAAACTGTTAAAACCAGGTGGGGCAGCATTCCTAATCTTCTTCACGACTCATCCCTGATAATTCCAGGGGATATCTTCTGTTAATGGTCCATTGAGTCTCACTGCATGACTGATAAAATTACATCATCCCACTGTAAAATACCCCACCCAGGGGGAGGAACCAAGCATTCCTACCTGGATAAAATCTGAGATTTGGAACCACAGTCAGCCTTTTCCACTAGACTCCCAGAGGAAGACCACAACCTTCTACGGGATCGGTGCTTCAACTGAACCACATCTGTCACTCCAGGAGGACTGCAGCCACCATTTAATGGGACTGCTACCAACACCCTGACTGACGGGGTGTCAGGTTGTATTCTGATCCTGTCAGTGCTTTTTGTACTATTGTGTTTGTTTTAATTTTTCTATTAAATTGTAGTTCTGACTTGGAGTGTATCATTGGTCTGCTTTTAAACTTGTACATTGTCTAATACATTTTTCTCTTTAAAAGACAGGTTTTTTTGACTGAAGCAACTTGCTACAAGCAGAAACGTGTATTTTGAACTTTTGAAAACCGTAACTAACCACCTAGCTACCTTAACTGCACAGTAATACTCACAGGAATCAAGAGGATTCTATTCTTATTAGGTGTGAGTGCAATCATCTCCCTTATAGTGTAGCCCTGCTCTACCCGCACATTTCATTCTTGCAGTGCAGCAGCATTAACAGTTTCCTTAGTTACACAGGATGTAGTACGAATCTGAAAATATGCTAGCAGCTTAGACTGTCCTTGCAATTTGGTACAACTGCTATCTCTGCACATAATTGTTGCCTAGGAAGAGTATTCCCAGGAGCACTATTTAAAAATAGGTCCAATAGTTTATGTCATTACCATGACTCCCTAAAGCTGCTCGTTAGTTGGACCAAAAGGTTTCCAATGGCAAGCACCAATCAAATTCTCTTAAGAAACTCATTCATGAGGCCAGAGTACTAGGTAAAGATCCAGCAATATATCCTTTATTTGTCCTCAATAAAGAAAGGTTAACAGGAGATTTCACTGAGCCAGAACTTCACTTTCCAGCTTCTCAATAGCTTAAAGATCTGCTTAAAAAAAGGTGATTTTTTTAAAAAGGAAAGTTATCACAAGTATCTTTCCTTTGCCTACCTTTCCAGCTCTATCTTCTGAGAATCAGATCTCATATATGAAAAATAGTCATATAAAGATAACAAATGAAATCTCTGCCTTATACTGAGGTATATTTCTTGCCTTTTTCATTAAAACCAAACCTCTTTCTTTCATAATCTTGACACGAATTTTTATATTAGAAAAACTAAGTTGTACACTAGAGGCTTAGAACTTGGAAAGATAGTGATGAGGGAAACGAAAGAGAGATGCAGGTAGCTGAGCTGCAAAGATAAAATGGAAGACAGTAATACAAAAAGAATTCCAGCAAGTAAAAAAGATATACAGTAAAAATATATGAAAATATATAATCAAATGGGGAAAAAATGATAAGTGGAAGAACCCCTCTTCAAATATGTTTTTTTTGGGACCAAATCTTCTTGATGTGCCTACTTATTTACTTATACCTCATAATATCAACTGGATTATTTCACTGATCAATGATCAATGTACATAACTTTGTATTCCCATATTCAATAGGGTCAAAAGGATGAAATACGTAAATAATTGGTATTAAGCTTTACAGATTTTTAGCTAACCAGAGTAATTTTAATCTCCAGCACATTAAAGGGAAATCAGGGAAATCATCAAAAGGCACTTTTTTGTGGTTGTTAGTTTTGGGCTGGTTTTGTTTTCTTTCTGTTTAGTCTTTTTCCTTGCTGTTTTTGTTTGTTTGTGGGATTTGTCCAATAAGAAAAGAAAAAAAAATGTGGGAACATTTGTTTATGCAGTGATGCTCTGAGAGCTACTGAACAAGGAGCAACTAGACTAGTTAGAAAATAAAACCTCTATTTGCAGCAATATTTTTCAACTGTATGAGGTGAGGTCACACCTTGAGTGCTGTGTCCAGTTCTGTCTCCTCAGTTTAGGAAGGACATTCAGAGTGTGTCCAGAGCAGGCAACAAGGCTGGTGAGGGGCTTGGAACACAAACCCTGTGAGGAATGGCTGAGGTAGCTGGGGTTGTTAACCTGGAGAAAAGGAGACTCAGGAGTGACCTTACCACTCTCTACGACTCCCGAAAGGTGTTTGTAGTCAGGTGAGGGTTGGTCTCTTTCTGCAGGCAGCAACTGACAGAACAGAGGACAGAATCTTAAGCTGTGCAAAAGGAAATATAGGTTGGATATTTAGAAAAAGTTTTTATGAAAAAAGTGATGAAGTATTGGAATGGGCTGCTTGGGAAGGTGGTGGAGTCACCATTCCTGGATATTTTTAAAAAGAGATTGGATCTGGCACTCAGTGCCATGGTTTAGTTGAGGTGTTAGGTGTTCGACTTGATGCTATTAAAGCCTTGTGCTTCTGTGTGTGATTCTGTGTGAAATCCCCAGACTGTTTCATCATATCAGTACTTGTGCTGACAGCAGTTGACAAGTAGTTGATGAGGATAGTGGTTGTTTCCAGGTAAGTAGAACCTTACATGGAAACAGTTTTAAGACCTTAATTCCTTCCTATTTGTAGCCCTAGTACAATTTTATGCAGTCAACACACTTATACCTGTCTGATTAATAACAAGGTCACTACAGAAAATGTATGAAATTAGTGAAGATGTATGCAAGATTGTCTTAAGTCTTGTTGGGTTATTTTATTCCTTTTGCATCATATTGCATTTCCCCTGTTCTTTTTCCTGTCACATTTCATTGCACTACATTTCAACATGTTAATTTTTGATTGTAACTGGTCTGTTTGCAAAAGTTCTTTGTTTTATCTCTTGAGATACCTGTTTCTTTAAAAGAAAAATAAAATGCTGTCTAGGATTTGCAAAGAAATTAACAGATATTTTTATTTCTTTAAAGATTTTATTAATATAGAAAAAAATCACTTAGAAATTTAAACTGCATAGAAAAGCTTGAATCACTACAGAACACAAAGATTTTTGGTAACATTTATTGCAAGAGACAAACAACTAAACAGATAAGAGATGTGATAAAAGCAAAAATGCACAAAGTACAATTTATTCCTCAATGATTACAGGAGATTCTTCTTAACAGTGCAAACAACAGTTCTCAGATCAGGGATCATTAGGAAGTATTTACTCAGCTCAAGTGCTTAAACAGTGTCACTATGATTCTCTCCACCCTTAGTGTACAACCAGCTGGTCCTCCACAAGGATGTGGGTCTTCTCTTGGCTGTGTCTGACAGCCCTGTGAGGATTTTTCAGACAAGCTACAGCACCTTAAGTGGCTCTGGATATCTGAGTTTGGGCAAGAGAATTGCTACCCTCTGTCATGAAGCCTATCACAGAAATGCTTTTACAAGAGACGATAGCATCTAGTCACATCGACTGGATTTGCATTCTTCAGAAGAAGCAATGTAAACAGCAGCTGTTGTTTATAGCAAATCTAGCCTTCATCACACAGCCTGAGAATATATATTCTCAGAAATCTCCTATGTTTTAGTTCAGGGACTATGCACCAGAGCCTGACTAAGGTCACCTCAGAAAGTTCTACAGCCCCAGCTATGGAAGAAACGGTCAAGAGTAGGGCACTGCTAGATGGTTTCTTCTGAGCCTTCTAGTTTCTTTTCTGTCTGCATCCTCCTTTCCTGCCCTCACAGAAGTTTGCCCCAGTAGTCACCAAAAGGTTTAAGGGAATAATCTTGAACTAGTGAGAGCAAGANAATAAATAATTATAATAAATATAAATATATATAAATAATTATTCTCTGCTCTAAGTTGTTTCTATCCTGCTGACAGAATTTCTTTCACAGAATAAAAGACACCTGGAAAAAGTGATCCAGTGCAGGTGGGTCATTCTTCTCTCTCTTTTTCCATCATCACTATTACTTTCTTTTTTACAGGTTCCCATGTGTGCCAGCATCCTTTTGGAGACTTTCGGATTTACAGAAGACATCTTTCTGTATCCCCTGGTGGTATTTTGCATTGTGTTCCCTCTGATGCCCTGCTAGAGCACCTTTATCTACTGAGACTGTTCTCTACTGCGCTGTTAAGTCAGTGCTGGTTGTGTTTCTCACACACTCAGTGTCATCTCTTCATGGATATCCTACTCTCAATGCCCTAGAAACTTCTGTGCACAACATTTGTCATGTTTTCTCAGATGAAATTAATTGTTCCTTCATATGCTCACACCCCCTTGCTGTGCAGCTACCAGGACAGCAGCCCTTGCTCTGGCCTGGATAGGGTTAATTTTGCAGTAGCTGGTAAAGAAAACGTGGTGAGGGAGCCATCCAATATTGTTTTATTGTCATGGATTTTGCTTGTGAATATTTTTTTTCTTATACACTTAGTTATTAGTATTGTTGTTGTTATTGTTCATTTTCTCGTGTCATTACTGTTTCAAGTAAATTGTGCTTACATCAGCCTACGATCTTTGCCTTTCGTGCCTCCAATTCTCTTCAGCCACCTGTGGAAGGGATGAGGGTGGGAAAGAAGAGAAATGGGGGAAGGATTGAGTGGCTGCACAGCTTTGGAGAGCCTTGGGAAAACTAAATTTGGGAGGAATACTATTTCTAAACCATGACAACAACACAAAAAGAGCAGTCTTTATAACAGAACAGAAATTAGTATACACCGTAAAGCACAAAGAAAAGGTTAAATGTTTTCCATTGCATTTGTTAAGGATTAGATAAATCCTTAGACCTCTGTTGTGGCAACTCTAACCCAAAGTTTTTTTTTTCCTCACCCCTGTGTTTCCTTATACATGTCAACATTTATGCTATTCATTCAATATTGCCTATTACAAAGGGCTTGTATAAACTTCCCTGCATCATTAAGCCTTTTATATCAGGGGATGGATAAGAGCTAGCAGCATCAAAAGTGAATATTTGCTTCCATAAAGAATGCTGGCATCTTATTAATATTTTTCTCTGGACATCATTATATTTTGAAATGGCTGTTCATTCAATATGACATTTTCTGTATGTTTCATTGTTTCTGGTCATTTCAAAGTATGTGTGTGCATAAGAAGAGTTTATTTTTCTTGTGTTCATTTGCTTCTACATTCTCATAATCATAACAGAACAAAATAATAGACAAGCATCATAGTTAGTAGGTAAAATAAATTTTGAAATCTCCCATACAGTTTCCATTTCTTCCTAGTGTAGCATGCTGAAACACAAATGAAGATACTCTTGTTGGCCATAGAAACAATATAGTAATGTTCACAGTCATTTTGGGGTACATCCTTTAGTGCTCTGCATGTCTGAATCTCACACTGCAGGCCCCAACCCATCCTGGTGATTCATTTCCATAGCAGACAACACTGTGGTGTATGGAGGACCCTCTGCTTGTGGCAACCTTCCTCAGTCAGATGCGCTTTCCCTGCCTTCCTGAGAAGAGACTTCCATCCATTTCCTAAGATTCCTCATAGCTTAAGAAGATTCCTTGAAAGAAAAGGAAGATGCTATAGTGGCACAGAATAGAGTACTAGTATGCTGAGATGTTTGTAAGTAGAAAATGTTTGTTAACTCACTGCTTCTGGATTTGATGGAATCATGGCAAGTTGATGCTCCAAACATGAAAAGGTGAACAAGAAATTATCTGGGACAGTTCATCAAATACTTTGTAATATTTTAACTTAAAAATCTGCACCAAACTTTTCACTGAAAGCCATAGTATCATCACCATGGTATCTGAGACCATCTGGGTCTCAGAACTGGCCTGCATGTGAACAACAAATGGCTGAATATTTTAAAGAAAAATTCTGGTTGTTGGGCTGCCTATGTTATCTGGTGTCAAGGACAATCTGTGCCGAAGAAGCCTTCCTGAAATGCTGCTATATAGCTACTGAATTATTTTGTGTATACAAGTCAAATCCTTGCTACTGGACAGGAGCCAGCCCTGTGAATGAATGAATGAATGGCTCTCATAAGAACTTCCCAAACCTGAAAGCTGGAGCAGAAAGATGAAGGTAGAAATATGGGCTATGGTGTGTGGCAGAGAAGGGATGCTATTCTATGCTGAGAGAAGCATCACAAGTAATTTTGGGAGCCGTTCTAGATTGAGTTGTCTTTTGCTAAGTAAGAGTAAGAATAGCCTCCAATATTAACTTTTATTAAAAACACCTAAATGGTAGTAGTGGAGTGATTAATGGTTAAAATCCTCCCATCTCAAATACTTAAAAAGATTTATTTCTGACATTATTTGCATAATCTAGCAGAGGACTGAATATTTACCCCATAGCTGCAGTTTTAATAAGAGTTGTGAAGTTGCTTGCCTCCCTACTCCTTTAACAGTAGTTGAAGTAACTGACCACTAAATCTGGAGCTGCTGTTATGTTTCAGCATAAGCACAGGCTCTTTTATCCATTCATCCCAGAGCTAGTATTTATGAGTCTCATTATGTACAGGAACTGTTCAACTCCACTTTCCAATTAGTCCTTTGCTCCAGTCTTTCCATAAAAAATATAAAGATACCAGTAACTGTACGTGAAGTTTAATCTTCCTTAGAAAGAATAATCAAAGGCATCCTGAGAACTCTTTTCTAAGTATATATTACATATTTTCCACTATGATTGTGCTTTTTTGTAATAAAGCCTTCATTGGCATTAGTTGCTGACTTGGTAATTACATAGATACAGTTCCAGAGACTGAACTTCACAACATTTTCCTCTTATGTGATTTATGTTCATTGATCATTTCACTTAGCAAAGGCTGTTCATCCTGAAAGTGATTAGGAGAGAAAATTTCAGTCATTTTAATCAAGGAAATTGTCAAAAAGAGAAAGAAAATTAACCTCAGTTTTTCATGTCTGATCACGAGATAACCACAGGGCATCATATTTCAGTTTATCCTATTGCATTATTATCATCTTCATGCACCAGATTGCTTGGGCACCCTTGTGAGTAACAAGTCAGCGATGGTACTGTAATTCAACTTGTTTTTCATTCAGGTAGTAGTTCATAGTTGCTTTGAGTAAATAGTATCGTCCATTGGATTTCAGCCCATTTAAAATGCAATAAGCCACATGCTGTTTGTGGAGAAAATATAAAGATTGTCTGCGACAAGGTTCAATAAGCATTTTTATTACCAGACTGATTTGATTTATTTATAAATGATTTTTTAATATTTGCATAAATTTTTACATGTTTGAAGTCAGCGATGTATATAAAGTGGTGAATGAGAACTTGTGATACTTGTGTTTTGGGCAATTTTTTGTATTTTTTTTTCTTTGTTTTCTTGGGGCAGTTTTACCAACCTGTTTATACTGATTTATAGCCCGTCAAAAGACAATGAACTGTAACATAAGAAATCTTGCTGTAACATAAATCTGCATGTTTTTTAAAACTACATTGAAAGTGATAATTAGAATTAATATTAGGCTAATTAGCCTTTTTGTTCTATGTTTACTAGTAATATTTTTCTTCTGTGGCTGTCATCATCAGTAAAAGCATAGCCAGTTCATCTCTTGAGTTAGTATCTTTCTACTTCAGTAAAAATATAAAGCATGATAAATTACACAAGATCAAAATATTTTGAGCTATGATTTATAGACAATCATTTTAAAAGTAAGTAGAAATATGAAATAGTTTGTGATAATTAAACAACCATTATTTAATTAAATAGGGGACTGAATTTTCATATTCATCCTCAGTTAGTAATCCTCCTCACTAGATGCCTGAGCCCAGAAATTTGGTTTAGAAATCACCCCAAATTCAGATTAGTCTACAGACAAGGGTAAGAGAAGAGTGGGAGAAAGAGGAAAATTATCAGCAGCCCTCCTAGATGGGTCAAGCCACGGTAAAGAAAACTTTTCTCACATTTCAGTACATCCACTAAGTCTCATGGTCAGAAAGAGATACAGCTGGATGAAAAACTGAGTACCGATCAGTATTGTGGGTTCCACTTTCTGGAGGTGCTCTCATGTTTCAATAAAAAAAAACTGGTTAAGGAGTTCTGGCAGTGCACAAATTCCATCATCTCAAATTACTAGATTTAGGAAAACAGTATTGTACCACCTGCAGCTACCCAAGGCAGCAGCAACACTGAGGGGTGCAGGGTCAGTCCCTGTGTGGAGCAGCTGGAGCTGCCCCATGCTGTACAGTTTGTTCCAGTGGCTCCAGTGCCCCATCAAAGGCCACAGCTGAACATGTCAAAAAAATATTTGAAGAAACTCACTCATCAAATTCAAAAATAACATATTTAACAAGTACAGGTATTAATGGGAAAGATACCTTTTCCTGTGGTTAGGATACAACTTCATTGCCTCTTGAAGAACACTACAAACTTCTACCAGACAATTTTTCTAGAAGTTCCTATCAAATTTATCTAGCCAATGGATGGTGCACTTTTTTTTTATCTTTCAGGATTTATTAAATTTTTATGCAAAAGTTGCTGAAGTATATCTAAGAAGGTCACCTAGTGGCAGAAAGGTTGGTATTCTGGCAACAAGGTAAGTGGGAGTCCCTTCTGTTCATCACAACAGGTGAGCAACAATTAACAATTAAATTATTTCCTTGACATCATGTTATGTCTTAATGAATAAAACATGATAGAATAATTAGGAAAGTGCTTAAAACCTTTCTTTCCACCCTGAAATTTAAGATTATAGGATGAGAAGTTCATTCAGTTTTGACCAAAATGAAAGTAATCAGTGACATGAGGGGCAGAATCAGGAGCTGCCCACTGTAGACTGTGCAAAGCCATCACATTCAGGGCAGAGCCTCACATACCTCTTTGAGGTTTACTGCTGGTAAGTGACCATGGAGTTTGAATGAGACCACAGGGCTTCTTTTCATGGGAAGGATTGCCCTGGTCCACTTAAAACACCAAAACAGTGCTGCACTGAAATGTGTCAATTCTCACTTTTAATTGCTTTTTACAAGCATTCAAATTGCCACTATTGATAGATGAATTCTATTGCTTTTGTGAAACAAACTTTTCTACTGCTGTTCAGGTGAATTGCGGATTGCTGTATCTCTTCACTCTTTTCAAGTGCTTGCTTTGTAGCTATAATTGTTTATGGTACTCTGGGTTTTGGTTGTTTTTTTTTTTTTTTTCTGAGGAGCTGTAAAATGAGAATTGAAAGAGTGCTTGCAAAGCACAAGCTAGTACACAAACACTGACTGTTTCTGAACCCTGCTTCTGTTCCAGAACAGTTCTGCTTTATTTTGACAGCTGAATTCTTGTTTTACTGTTTTGATGGGTTTTGTGTATGCATATATCTTCCTTGCTAGCCAGAGGACCTCTTTGATAGAGAAATGTGAAGCATATAGGAAGGATAAACATTTGTCTGTTGTAGTCTGATAATGTAACTTTCATTATTAAGTTTAAAATTATATGTGATAGGCATAATAAACATTTTATACACACATAGTACAGTTATTCATATCCTATCCTCATCTATGTTCAAGAATATATATATATTTGCATTTGGACTTTGCAGTTATCTGCATATCTATCTATCTATCTATCNGTGAACTAAGGGCCATTTAATTAGCCAGGTTTATGTTTAACATGTCTAATTTATCTGAGCACATACAAAAATTTATTTTGGTGGCTCCTTCACTCCTTAGAAAATCATGTGCAGCACAAAAATTTGCCAGAGAAAATGTTTATATTTTAAATCCTTCTAAAGCTATGTAAATGGTAGTGTGCCACTCTAGAGTATGCTTTTACCCTGACTGACAGCTCAGTCCCATGATCTACTTGCTCACTCTCCCCACAGTGGGATGGGGGAGAGAGAGACAAAGGTAAAACAGAAAACTCGCATGAACTAATTGAAATAAAATCAATTTAATAGGGAAAGCAAAAGCTGCACATGCAGACAAAGCAAACGAATGAATTAATTCATCACTTCTCATGGGAAGGCAGTGCTCAGCCATACCCAGCAAAGCAGGGACCCATCACTCATTACAATGACTTCGGAAGACAAATGCCATTACTCTGAACATCCCCTCCTTCCTTCTCCACCAGCTTTATATGCTGAGCATGATGCCCTGTAGTCTGTAATGTTCTAGGGTCTAGTTGAAAAGGTGGTGTGAGGTCATAGGTTGGACTCCATGATCTTAAAGGTCTTTTCAAAACTCGTTGATTCCGTGATTCTGTGAATATCTCTTGGGGCATTTGGGGTTAGCTGCCCTGGAAGTGTCCCTTGTAAAGCTGTGACACAGCCACAGCAGAAAGAGACAGAACANTATCTATCTATCTATCTATCTATCTATCTATCTATCTATCTATCTCAACATAATGTTGGCTATTTCCAAAACTATATGGGTATATCAATAATGTCTACACCCTCTTTGCCATTTTGTGTTTTCTAGATGTTTACTCTCAGAATTGTATTTCAAAGGTTGAATGTAAAAAGTAAATATTTATATAGATATATAAAAGGTATATATATATATATAAAGAGATGATAGATAGATAGATAGATAGATAGATAGATAGATAGATAGATAGATAGATAGAAAAGTGAACTAAGGGCCATTTAATTAGCCAGGTTTATGTTTAAAATGTCTAATTTATCTGAGCACATACAAAAATTTATTTTGGTGGCTCCTTCACTCCTTAGAAAATCATGTGCAGCACAAAAATTTGCCAGAGAAAATGTTTATATTTTAAATCCTTCTAAAGCTATGTAAATGGTAGTGTGCCACTCTAGAGTATGCTTTTACCCTGACTGACAGCTCAGTCCCATGATCTACTTGCTCACTCTCCCCACAGTGGGATGGGGGAGAGAGAGACAAAGGTAAAACAGAAAACTCGCATGAACTAATTGAAATAAAAGCAATTTAATAGGGAAAGCAAAAGCTGCACATGCAGACAAAGCAAACGAAGGAATTAATTCATCACTTCTCATGGGAAGGCAGTGCTCAGCCATACCCAGCAAAGCAGGGACCCATCACTCATTACAATGACTTCGGAAGACAAATGCCATTACTCTGAACATCCCCTCCTTCCTTCTCCACCAGCTTTATATGCTGAGCATGATGCCCTGTAGTCTGTAATGTTCTAGGGTCTAGTTGAAAAGGTGGTGTGAGGTCATAGGTTGGACTCCATGATCTTAAAGGTCTTTTCAAAACTCGTTGATTCCGTGATTCTGTGAATATCTCTTGGGGCATTTGGGGTTAGCTGCCCTGGAAGTGTCCCTTGTAAAGCTGTGACACAGCCACAGCAGAAAGAGACAGAACACACACCTGACTCCAAGGATTGTGAACAGGAAAAGACTTTATTTACATGATGAAAGTATTTATAGGAAACTAACAATGTGAAACTAACAATGTTCAAGGATTGGACAGGTGGAAAGCTGGCCTCCCATCTTCATTGGCTTTCCACTTGTCTATCAAATGCTTTCTTCCTCACTGAAGAATGTGAAACACTCCTTCTTTAGAAGAATGAGTGTGGGAACTACATAGACATAATCTCTGAAGGCAAGGCAAAACTGCATGGCAACAGTCCCTTCCACCGACTTGTGCATTTCTGGCTCCCTCGCTGGTGGGTGGGTGTGAGAAGCAGAAAAGGTCTTGACTCTGTGTAAGCCCTGCACAGCAATGCCTGAAACATCTTTGTGCATCATCACTGTTTTCAGTACCAATCCAAAAACACAACCTGTGTTCTATCTCACCTGAACCCAATACAGTCACAAAATTCTTACCTAAGTGTACCACATTCAGGCATGTGAGAGATGTTTTTTGCCTTAAAAGAAAATTCTTGATCATGTAGACAGGCAGAATATAGTTTTTTATTTTAAGAATTACAAAACTTAACTTCTAGGTGTCTAACTTTGAGGATTTGTTTTTGTCAGCATATTCCACTTTACATGGAAAAATCATGGGCTCTGCAGAATGTTTAGTGTTCATAAATAAACACCACTTGTCATCAGTAACAATCATATTGCAAGTTGGATCATGAAAATACTGACTAAAAAGAAGCCCAACTGCAATTAAATAAAAATAAGATGTGAGTGCTGGGTTTTGGTAAGTTTGCTTTCATTTTATTTTGGAGAGTTTTGTGCCTCTGGGTTTTATTTTCCCCAACAAAATCTACATTTCAAGTTTTTCAGTGGGAAAAATAAATAGGAAGAAGATTAAAAAGCTAAATATGTATGTGTCCTTTTTCCTTCCAAGATCAATTCTGATGTTCCAAGATCACATTCAGTAAGGTACATTCCATTGTCAGAGTAATGATTTTCTTCTTTGCTCATACGCAGTCTCTTTTTCTTTTTCTTTTTTTCAGTAAATTTTCCTTTTTAAGCTTGAGTCAAAAGCAATTACACTGTGATTGAGGACTGGTTGGTTTCACAGCTTGTGAATTTAATGATGATCTCTATGAGGAATTATGGTATAACATTTATTAATTGTTTGTAATTTGCTGTTCACTCATTCAAACACTGCAGTGCATGGCAGTGTCTCCTGTCCATTTCAAAATGGAAAAAGGGGATTTGATTGTTGTGGTGGTTGGACTTTAGCTGGATGCCAGTTGCCCACCAAGCTGCTCTATCCAAGCTCTATCTAACCCATCCACCACCATCTATTTCAAGGAGATTTCACCTGCATGGCTCTTTGGATTGCAGAACTTTTCACATTCATGGATAAAGCTGTGTGATGGCCTCCATTGTCAGATCCACCTCTTGATCACAAGCCCCTCTCCACGTGGCATGAGGTAAAGTAGGCAGGAATGACACGAATCTACAAAGAAAAAAATTGTAAGGAGCAAAGAGAGCATGATGACGAAGCCAGCTGGGCCAGTGTCAGTGCCCATGGCTTAAGCGTGCTGATTTTCCTGTCCTGACCATCCGTCCTGATGGAATGGCCTGTTTTTGAATATCTGGTGATATGGAGGAAGCCCATGAAATAGGAAAGTAATATATATCTGTATAAGGATGGATAACAGTAGTTAATGAAAATTTATAAATCTGTATTTTGGGAAGAGAATAAGCCTTTTTTTTTTCTTTTTTTTTTTTTTTTGGCATAGTGCAATTGTGTTTTTTTTTTTTCA
>VXBI01002474.1:230295-261120 GCA_013397375.1 Toxostoma redivivum
TCTTTTTTTTTTTTTTTGTGCTAATGCAAATTGTTTTTTTCTCTTTCATAAACTGTTTTATCTCAACCTTTGAGTAATTTTCCATTTCTCCCCTGTCCAGCTTGGAAGGGAAGTGATTAAGCAGCTTGGTGGGCACCTGGTGTCCAATCAAGGTCAAACTACCAAAAATATATGGAAAAGACTATTTTGACAACATTTCCATTTGTCAAAAAGACACAGAAATTGATTTTTTAAAAAATAATATGCCAATTATATCTGACAGGCTTTGATAAATTAATAATCCTTATTCTAAGGAAAACCAATTAAAATATATATTAAATCACGGAGTTTATTTCTTTCTATGAAGAACACAAAGTAGAATCCTGTACTGAAAAGGTTATATTTCTTATGAAACAGCATGTGACAATTTCTTGTGCACGTTTGTTGCAAATGAGGAAGAAACATTTAATTAACCTATAAATATTTAGACAAACATACAAATCACACTAGTCACAACAAATGTAAAGCATTCTTCCCAAAACGAATTTCACATATGTCAGGTTGCATCTAAATTGCATTTCAATACCTGAGATAGGAAACCTTAAAACAAGGTTTTATTATGGGAATACATATACAGTTCTACTCTGTGCTGCATTAGCAGGGTCAATATTTAAAGCCATAATTAATTTACAAATTAAATAAAAATTATGCATTGCTCATAAATGTAACAAAATTCCAGCCCATGCTGTTCTATTTGAAGAACATATCTTTCTTGGGTTGATGAAGAGACCAGACTGGGGAAGACAGCTTATCCAATCTTGCATTTTGTTAGCTCTGAGGGGGGATACTTTATGTGGACTATGGCATGTGCTGAAAAACTACAGTCTGCACTGTGTCAAAAATGCTTTTGTATCCAAATCCTCAGTTAGATGAAAATGTGAAATTAATATTATAGGGAAGTCTTGGAATCAGGCTACAAGACCTGCTTCACAGCAAATACTTTAGCTCTTGAGTGTCTATTCCTTGCCCCTAAACACTACCCAGTGAGATATTTTTGTCTTCTTTTCTAGGACAAAGGTTAGTTTTCTCTCTAAATATGTGTTCTATTTGCTTGTAGAAAATTACTAAGTATGGTTTTGGTAGGCGAGACTGTCATGCTTCAGAACAAAAGAAAACATTTAGGAAGGGATCTCTTAGGAAGGGAAAGATATCCAAGTGGGACACACTACAACCTCAAAAACAAAGGGAAAAATCTGCACAGAGTGACATACAAGTGTTACTTGGCTCCAACTGATCTAAACCAAATCTTTTCCTTTCAGATATCAGATCAGACTCCGCTTCACTGAACTTCTGATAAAACAGCACAGTGCAGGGGAAAGAATATTGTCAAGAGCCTGTTGAAATTCTCTGTTTTCAGAACGGATCTCCTGCTCCCTGAACCTTGGCAAAGATTAAGGCTGATTACAGTGAAGTAAGTCAGTTTATCTCTGAAGAATCAGTAAGATAAATATAAACAAATATGCTGGTTTGGGCTAGAGTAGAGTTAATTTTCTTCATAGTGGTTGCTTAGGGCCTGAGTTTTGGATTTGTGATGTAGGCAGGGTTAATAATACAGAGATATTTGTGTTGCTTCTGAGCAGGACTTACACAGAACCAAGGCCTTTTCTGCTTCCCATACTTGCCAACACATACATGTCAAGGATGTTGGGGGTGCCTGGGAGGCTGGGAGGAGACACAGCCAGGACAGGCAACCCAAACTGACAAAAGGGATATTCCAGACCATACCATATGGCATCATATTCAGTATATAAAGTGGGGAGAAGAAGGAGGAAGGGGGAATATTTGGAGTAATGGTACTTGTCTCTCCAAATAACTGTTATACATGATAGGATCCTGCTTTCCCAGAGATGTCTGAACACCTGCCTGCTCGTGGGAAGCAGTGAATTAACTTCTTGATTGGCATTAGCTTTTCCTATTAAACTGCCTTTATCTCAAACTGTAAGTTTTCTATCTTCCCTATTCTCTCCCTCATCCTATTGGAAGGGGAAGTGAGTGAGTGATGGTGCTTGGCTGCTGGCTGGGGTGAAAACATGACAATAAGTCATAAAAATAATATCAAATATCAAGAAAAACATAGAGATTTTATTTTGAAAAACACTCCCATGTTAATGCAAAATTGCAAAATCAAAACTTGTTTTGAAATTCAACTCCAAAAGCAGACTGTTTTGATGACCAAAGCTGACCTACCTCTTGTTGTAGCTTAATGCATTCTTGTGTAGGAACTGAAGAGTAAATGGTGATTAAAGGTGGCTGAGACATTTTTCGGTTCACTGTTTTCCTCAGCAAAAGGTTATCACAGATAACGGTTTCAGTCTCATGCTGACAGTCATGCCCAAGCTGGAACAGATGATCATTTCTAAAAATCAATAAAAGTAGAAATCTGGGCATTGACTAGACTAATATTGCAGGCTTGGCTTGCAGTTCCTTTCGTATTTCCAGTCAATTTATTAGCAGGTAATGACACTGTATTCTCTGCAGTTCTCCTGAGCAATTTCACCATATCTCATCAATCAATCTGTCAAGGCATTTTAGAAATTCTACATATTTCTCATATGATTGCCCTTCACAATAAAGTTGCTAGAACATTCATTCATTGTCTTCCATTAAAGTCTAGGGACATCATTAGGATAACTTCTGAAATTCTTCAAGATATTTGCTTTCAGATAATGAGTATTAAATGCCAGCTGACATTCAACACATGATAAAAACTCTGGGCTGTGGAAAGAATGAAGAGAAGATAATGAATTCTAGAGAATGATTCCTGTGAGCAGCATTCATTTTGTTAGCTTCTAATGAAAGAACATAGAGATATCTTAAGCTGTTTTCCATGGAACTTGAATAGTTTTATTAAAGTCATATTTTAAAATATATTGACTCTGCATGAATCAAACGATTTAGGAAATTATGTGTTTAATTTTTTCTGAACTTGTATTTTCAGTTAAAATTGGAGTAAACTTTTGGCTGCATGACTTATTTATATGTTTTTCTTTTTCTTTATAGAGAAAAACAATGTTAGTTTAGGTAGTACACCAGACAAGTTTAATGACTTCTCAGCTATAACTGATTCACATTCAAGCAAGCAGAAGCTCACACCTGCCCCTCACCAGTCTGAATAGATGAGTCAATACTTCCCAGAACTATGCTTTATGTAAGACATCTTTTTCATGAATTATGAAGTCTGGCTTGCAGTCCTCATGGGTGCAGCCGTAGTAGAGTACACACAGTTTTGTTACTGCTCGTGCTACTGTGGAAGCTGTACTTTTCCTACAGCAATAACAATACTGAGAAACACACTGCAAAATAACGTTTATATATGTATTCGGAATTAAAAGGGACCTGAAAGTTAAAGATGTATTAAAAAATGTATAAGCAATGTATCAAGATGTCTTGAAGGTATTGTTAAACAATAAAGAACAATTTAACCTGAAAATGATTTCATAGTTTTTTATGAGCCATGGGATATAGGTTTTTTAAAATAAATTCTTTCCATTAATCATCTTCCTGTCTTCTGATTCCCAAAATAAAATATGATTATATCTTTTATTCTCAAAATTATCTTTATTTTCATTATGTAGCTATGACCTGGTACTATAAGTTTTTAAATAATTTTTTAAGTTATCAGTTGTTACTGGTGTTCTTCTCTGGCAGTTTAAAAGAAGAGACAATAAGGTAACCCACAAGTAAAACCAGTCCAGAAATATTTTTCCCCAGTTAATAAATTGGTCTCTGCCTTTTCTCACTGGGACATGACCAAAACCCTGAATATTTCATTTTCTAGAGCAGGTTGCCCTTATTAGGTCTCTCTTTAATGACTGAAATATGTCTTTCCTTGCTAAATACAGGCTCAGTGTTAAAAAGGCTCTGGTATTTTACAGAATAGGGAAAGCAAATCAGTTTTCCTTTCACCTAGAAGTCTTGTTCTTTGTATTATCATAGTTTCCAACACTTCAATAATGGCACAGGTCTGGCATGCCTTAAGAGCTAACTATTTCTTATCTTGGATGAAAATTAAAAGGGCTAGAGATTTACACCGATGATAAAAATAATCCTGCAAACCTAAAAATACTGTCTTTAACAGATCTTCTAAATTCAACCTGAGCATAAGGCTGTCAGATATTCTTTATCTTTTTGTTTTGTTTTGTTTAATTCTAAAGAATATGTTCATTGGTTGAGCTGAAGCATTTGATTATATCTTTTGCTGAATACAGTCATAATTAATGATCTGGATGAGGGGACTGAGTGCACCCTTTTAAAGTTTGCAGATGAGATCATGTTGTTTGGGAGTATTGATCTGCTTGAAGGTAGGAAGGCTCCACAGAGTGATCCGGACAGACTGGATCAATGGGCTGGAATAGAAAAGGACTTGAGGTGCTGGTTGACAGTGGCTGAACAGCATGTGCCTAGATAGCCAAGAAGTCCAATGGCCCCCTGACCTATATCAGCAGTGGTGTGGCCAGCAGGACCAGGGCAGTGATTGTTCCCCTGTACTCAGCACTGGCGAGATCACACCTCAAATCTTGTGTTCAGTTTTAGGTCTCTCACTACAAGAAAGACATTGAGGGACTAGAAGAAGTCCAGGTAAGGACAACAGAGCTGGTGAAGGGTCTGAAGCACAAGTCTGATGAGGAGCAGCTGAGGGAGCTGGGTGTCTTTAGCCTGGAGAAAAAAAGGCTCATGGGGAATCTTATCACTCCCTACAAATGCCTGAAAGGAGGATATAGTGAAGTAGGGGATCAGTCTCTTCTCCCAAGTAACAAGCAAAAGGCCAAGAGAAAATATCCTCAATTGCACCAGGAGAGATTTAGCTTGGATGTTAGGAAAAATCTCTGAAATTGTGGTCAGACATTGAAACAGATTGCCCAGGGCAGTGGTTGAGTCACAGCCAATAGTAAGATGCTTAACTTAGCAAGCTATTTACCTGATGACAAGTAGGCCAGTTTTCATTTCAGTGGAACCACAATAATACGCTGACCTTGTGCCACAGAGAAAACAGAGAAAATAGTTCTAAACCTTTGGGGAGTCAGTGACTTAATTTTCCCCTCTCGAAATACAAATTATTTCATTTCAAGAAGAGCATTTCATTACAGAGAGAAATTCAGTAATACAGATTAACTGGTCAACACTCCATGTCTACTGAGTTCTTTCCTTGATATTTCACTATTTACAACCCTCTTGCCTTACTGTGTTTTCATGGAACAAATACTGCACAAGCTACATGTTCCTGATTTCTAGTAACAGCTTGCATGTGGAGAACTCTGACCTACTGTGCCTTGTTGAAGTTGAAAGATAATTTAGAAAATAGCTCTCTGACTTGATGACAAGGAAATACTGCTTCTTGCTAGCAATTATACCTTATGGAAAATGTATTTTTCTAAATTGTGCGTAAAAGAAAACATAATAAGAAGGTCCAGAACAATCTCTGTGACTGTAGACCCATGTCTGAGGTCTTTCTCAAAGTGAAAATCATCTACTTTGCACTGAGTTTAGATTCCTCAATCTGTTTTTGTAAGCATCACATCAGTCCCCAATTAAATTAATAAATATATCATTTGATACATTAGAAATCCAACTTTAGAACAGCCTGCAAACAATAATTTAAAAGCTATTAAATTGCAGGGATCCCTAATAAAATCTATTTCGGTTATGTGTCTTGAGATGTGTAAACCTTTCTGAAATTTTTACACCTCTGTTTCAAAGATCATTACTATCTTTGGCTTATAGAATAAAGTGTCTAATACTAAATTTTTACAGCAATGACCCATTTAGGCAGACAGTAAATACCCACATCTGCAATTAACCAAACAGATATTTCAAAGCGAGTTCTTATATTCATGTGAATATTTGGAAGTGACAAACTAGCAAGCACTGAAAACATGATAACAACAGTCATCACACCTCAGGAAACCAAAGAGCTCATTAGAGCAAGACAGTAGAGGAGGAACGTTAGCAGTGAATGATATGAGGGGAGAGGATTCCTGTGCTACAAGAGAAGAGCACTGAAGAAAATTTAGTGACACAGAAATGAGAACAGCTATTTTAAAGCAAACAAATTACCAGTAAAGGAGAAATCATCAGTATCAGCCGAGCTTGGGAGTGATTACTGACAGGGGCAGGGAGGATTGGGATGCTGTAGGCTAGCTTATGAGTGTATGAGCATCCACCTGACAAAAGCCAGGAACGGACAAGTCATTTAAAGAACGCGGAGAAAAGAATATCAGAACTGAAATCTGCCAGGACTCTATTTGAACAGCTATTCACTCTTCATAGATCCTCTCTTTCTAAAGATAATCTCGCCACACAAAAAAATATGAAAGAAGCTTCCCTTTTCAAATAACTTAGATTTGTCACTTACAACACAGACTGAATGTGTGTGACCTTGTATGGGAATTCTGCATCATATTGTTCCACTTGTATAAGCCATTATTGTGTTCAGAGGATTCCATCTAATGCAGCCTCTTTAGACTCACTCTCTGTTTTATTTTGTACTTTGCTATAACAAAAAATTTATGATCTTATACAATTTGCAAGATAAGGCATTTAAAAAAAGCAGACATCATGAGACATGTATCACAGAGCAATATGTACTTAGCAGGTGGTATCAGCATAGTCAGGCTATATGTTTGCAAATATTTAGTGAAAAGGAGACCTCTGCCCTGACCCTGCCATATTTGATCACCAATTGATGCAGTTTATGTTGATTTTTATGTTTCTTTGGCAGGAGCTACACTGGCATAATGAGATACACTCTTTCTCCCCCTGAGAAAAATTTCCCATAAAATATTTATTTTCACATTTATTTTCACATTTCTATGTTAGTGTTCAATGCTTTAAAAAACTCTCTAGTTTTGCATTCCTTTGTAAACAATTTTGAGCAACAAATTATGGAAAAAATGAAAGACAAAAATTATTTTCAAGGATATGTTAAAAAAAAGAAATTAATTTGAGCTTTACCAATTTTAAAACCTAGAATTAAAAATTATTCCTAAGTTGGAACAAGACTAAATATGACTTGATGACCTCCAATTAACACTCCTCAAGGTCTCCTTTGTGACTCTTAAAACCCTTTTATTTTCATGGGAAGACTTCCAAAGGTTCTCCCATTTATTTCCACTGTAAATGTTGAATAATGAAGATGTAAAGAGGGCTGGTAAATGGTATCCATTTTGCAAGGTACATTGTGATAACATGTATCCATTGTATAATATTTATGAAAAGTATTCTGGAAAATAGTTATTTTTGTTTAATTTTTGTTATGTCCTTAGAATTTTCTAATAGAACTAGCAGGATACAATAGTTATGTTACAGCAAGCTATGAGATTTTTAAAAATCTCTTCAAATGTATTTTGTATTTCATGTGATACATCTGTCTAACTGGGTTGCTCATAAAGCAATGATCATGAAGTGTCAGATATTGCTGATTCCAGTATACTGAGACATGCATGACTCTAAACAAATCTGAAGATGTGATCCTGATTTTGGTGCAGTGTATTTTGTATTTACTGACAAAGGAATTTGCTTCCACTTTTCTTCATTACTTTTGTGTATATACTTTATTTATTTACAGTAAAAGGTATTACATACCTCAACAGCTATAATAGGTTCCATATTATTCCATAATAGGTTTTCTGTGCAGTAAAATAACATGATGTTCTAGGCAACCTGGCATCAGCATTCAGAAAAGCTCCTAGAGCTCACATGTGCACTCCCTTGGAATCAAAGATGATACAGAAAATTCTTGCTGATTGAAATGGCACCTGGTTATCTTTAGAAGCCTCCAAAATGAGCATTCTTTATAGGTGCATAGTGTTCCCTTCAAACTGACAGGCTGTATTTATGTTAAAAAGTTGAAAATACTAATATAAAATATTTCCAAGGAAAAGTGGAACAAAACTGGAAATGGGCATGAGGCTAGGTGGAAGGATTACACTCCAAGAACTTTAAAGCCATTTTTATTTATGTAAACTGTACACAATATCCTACAACTGAGACAAAAACTTGATTCAAATGCGCAAAATTCACAAGTCAAAGCTAGATGCTTTCCATAAACACAAAGAAATACTGTGCTATTAAGAACCACAGGTGTATAAGCATCAGATATTATCTGTGCACGTCTGTGAATATCCTCTTCAGAAGAACTAATGCTTAAGAACAATGTTTCATGGGTATATTAAGAAAAATAGTAGTAAGAAAACAGTCTATATGTGGTGAAGTATTTAAGCTGATCAATACTTGCTGAGAGAATTGTACAGAGAACTGTGTGGAGAACTAGAGATCTCTTATGCTTCATTTGTTGATAGGTATTGAGCTGATGCATATTTTAATTTAAAAAAAAACCTAATTATTTTCTATTTGGGTCATGCTTGTTTAAACACTCCTGTGACATGGAGCTTGCACTACCTGAGCAGTGTAAAAAATATAAATTGATATAAAATGTAACCTGCCTGAGAAGACTAGCAAAGTTCCAAACATTAGTTCTTTTATGGCCATTTTCTTAAACTTGTTTTATCATTCATAAGCACTATCATTAAAAAAAATAATACAAAAAGATCCAGCAATAAACATGATTTCTAGGAACTGAAACACTGCAGAATGTATAATTTAATCATTTATCCTGCTCGTCTTACTTTGGCAATAAATTGAAGCTTCCTGGAGTTACAACCTTCTTCATCTTGCTGGACTGCTTGAGTCACATTTCTGCAGAGTTAATAGGTGCTTGTTTGCAATAATTTTCTCTTAATATGTAAGGGGAGGTATTTTTTGAACTGTGTTTTGTTCTGGATATAAAGTACAGTAAATGCCTGCTCTTAACTCCTTAAATGAACTCTAATTTTGTAAACTGGATTAAGAGAATGAAAGTGAGGTAAAAGAAAACTAGACAAATGACAAAAGGGATTTCTGAATAGTTTCCAGACTGTTAATGCTTTTAACCAGACCAGTTGATTCTTTTTAGGCGTACTGATTCCTACTAGAACCAATGTCTTCTCTTGGGGAAGAACCACAGGAGAAGACTGTCACTAGGAAGTCTTCGCTGTTCCTTTTGATGTAAAGGCTCTGTGAATGATAACATTATACCACAACTCATTAAGTTGGAGAACTGTGAAATCAGGAGGTTGGGAAGATACACTTTTAGGACTGGCTATCAAATGGAGTTTTATCACATAACCACAGAATGGTTGAGATCGTAAGGGAGCTCTGGAATTCGTCTCATCTAACCCCCTTACACCTAGAGGCATTTGAAACATCCAGATGGGTTTTTTGATACATTCAAGGATGATACCTCCACAATCTCTTCAGGAATCCAGTGCCAGTGCTCAGTCACCCCCCACAGCAAAAAAAATGTTCCCTGTTGTTCAGCAGAGGATCATAAACCGTGAATCAGTTTATGATCCTTGAAAGTCCCAATCACAAATGTGACTGGGGAAGTACCAATCACAAGTACTCAGGAATTTTCTCCCCTTAATTATGTAATTTTCCTTCATTATCTTTGATCAACATATATAACACACAGACATACACACACACATATATATACATATACATATATACATATATATCAGTATATATGTATATATAATATTGTACCTATATATATATAAGTTTACATACAGGATGCATGCATACATCATGTATTTACAAATATATACACAACCCAAAAGGTACACAGCAGTGTGAGGCTAATGCAAAGGGATATACTGAAGACTGAGATACTGCTATTAGATTTTGAAGGAGAAGGCTTTTATATAAATTCCTGGGTACCCACACAGATTTTATGACAATCTGTTTCTAAGGGTGCCAAGTCAGTTTAAATGTATTTGACAGTATTAGTCAGGTAAAAAACTTTTAAGTAGACAAAGACTCTAAAATCTTGCATTCCTGTTAGCAGCAACTGTGAACCTGGACATATTCACACCAACTCATGACCCCCACCCCCCAAAAAAAAAAAAAAAAAAAGGAGGTAAGAAAAACTCATTGGTAAATGCATCTTTTAATTAGAATGTACAATTTATTTAAGCTATTTTAATTATAGTTAAATGATCACAGTATAAATATGTCATCAGTAACAACTAAGAAAACGAAGGTCTGTAAAACTTAGTATGAATTATATTAACTGCTGTGCATTATTTTTACATTTACTTCAAAAAATAATCTATAAAATGTTTATGAATTCCATTAAAATGTGTGATCTAAACAGCAATAAAAGGAGACTGCCTGTTGAAGATATATATATATTTCAGTTTTATAAACCATATTTCCAATGAGAAATTAAAAAATCCATAATAAACATAATTTAGTTTCACTTTGTGAATAAACTTGTCAGTATTTATTGGTCTATTGGCAACCATGTTTGTTAAAATGCAAACAAGAACCCATAACTATGATCTATGCAAGTAAATAATAATGTATTATTTAAACAAACTTGAGATCTCACTTTCATTCAAAGATTTTTTTGCATTTGCTTGTCTATTTATAGCTATATATTTAACACTCAAAAGAAAACTTGTTTTTCTTATATGTTATTAATGAATTTATTTTATGTCTTACTCTATACACATTAAACACACAATAAATTTCTGTGAAAAGTAGTCTTAGTAGGCACATTAAATATGAGGCTAAACCAGATCATTAACCTTATCTAATTTTGCCAGATATTTAATTCAATCATTAAATGAATTATTTTCTATTTGTGCTAGTGTCAATCACAATGAAAAATTAAATTGAATCCAATTTTTATTTTATGTGAAGTAGAGTTTTTTTTAATTTGCTGAAATAATTTCAAAGACTTGGTTCTCAAGAGATCTGATTGTTAAATGAAAAAACCTCATTTGATTCTCCAAAACAAAGAGCAAAGACACTGAGAAATACTGAGATGTATCCAGCCTTTGAAAAATACACTAAATGTGAAGAATATATTAAATTACTTTTCTAATATATCATTAATCCAGCTTCATGACACTTTATAAGTATCAAATCACAGAATTAGCCTGTTTCACAGTAATTGCAATTATGCAAATCATTTAAATGGCCAAAAATAATATAAAAAACAGATGGAAACATCAGAAATGAAACCCAGAATTTCTAAGCTTCTGAGTAGAATCTCTGGTATCATTATGGGCCTGAAGCTTGCTGTGATGTTCTACAGTTCAAAGATCCTTAGATTTATCTTGTTTAAAGGCATCAAACTCTTTGTCTGCTTCAAATTTCTTTAACTAATCTTAACTCTTTACTTTGACAAAACAGAGATGTTTCAACAATTTTTTTCTTGAGTTATTACTTGAAATTTCACATTTAAAGGTACAAGCATTTTACAGCTTCTTACTGTGCAGCAGTCTTGGGTCCAGCTGAGTCAAGGCTACTAAATAAATGTGAAGTCCAGACTTGTTCATAAAGGGATGACACAAGCAGAAACAAGGACAATAGAAACTGAAGGCTTAACAAAATGGAATATAAAATTAGAAAAAAAAAAAATTAAATGCTTGGTCTGGTTCCCAGCTGAAAGTATAAATGTCATACTGTTTATTTTTTTTTTTTAAGGCTGGATAATCTGTAGGACTTATGCAAATGCAATGATATAAGTTTTGCTGCAATTATTCCTGTAATGACTGTCAGTATTGAAGATTCAGCCTTGTAAGATGTTTCCAGCTTCTGATTGCTGTCTGAGAAACCCTAGATTTTGGTGTGGTTTTTCAGTGTACTTTGAATTGAAACATGTTTTGCAGAGCCAGCAGGCAGCACTGTGGCTGAGCTTGGGTTCTAGGCTTTGGAAAGCTAGTCTGAAGAAAGATGGCAAATTTTTAAATGAAGATGAAACATTTGAATTTAACCAAACTCAGCAATAGCATAAACTAGACCAAATCCATTGAAAACTGCAACAACAGGGAGAAAATGTGAAAGTAGACTTGACTGCCCATGGCAGGCAAGATAATTCTTCTGTTTGGCTGGAAGAGATTAGTCCTAGATCTCATATTGGAACAAGGAAGTGACTGGTGAGGGCAGGAGAACATTGTGGTAAACAAAACTGAGAAGATCTTGACATAGCAACAAAGCATGGCAAGAACCTGCACTTAAACAAACTACTTTAAATGCTGCCTTGCTTATTTTAGTTGATGATGAGATAATTTTAATGAAAATTCTGTTTGTTGATTATGAAATAATATATTAACTGATTGGTCAATAATATGTCACTGTATTTTAAAGTGTCACTTCAATGTTGGGGTAGCTGTTCCCACCTCTTAAAAGGGATAGTCCACAGGCACCACCAAGAGAGGTGCAAGAAACGACTAAAATTATTCTCAGCAGATGCATATTGGTGCTCAGGCAACAAGGGTGATTTGTGCTCCTCTTACCTCATCAATCAGAGAAGTCTAAAATTCATCCCAGATCTGTTTACTTGATGGCAGGTTACTCTCTTGAAAACCTGTGGCCATTTCTTTGGGTTTCAATCTCTTTTTCCGATAAACAGTATTGTTTCTGAAGCAACCTGTGCTGTAGTCCTTTACAGCAGAAACATGAGTACTCCAGCCAGGATCACACTGAAAATACTTTAGATTTGATGGCAGTTTTGTGAACTTGAAATATTTGATGTCTCTATACTATGTTGCATTATTGAATGTCATATGATGAAAGGTGGACAACCGAGACATCAGTTCCTTCTTAGTTTAGCCAATGTACTTTTGTTCACTAACTTTGTTACCTCCACTTCTAACCAAGCCAGATGATTTAAACTTACTGTCCCAAATGAAGAGATCTTCCAAAGGCTGATTTTTCTATTGCTGGAGGAATTTTTGAGCCTCACATTATTTTGTTTCATATATTTCTGTTTAGTATCACATCAGTAGTGTAAATAGCTCTTTTGCTTTGGATAAATGTTAAAATCAAAAGATATATAAATACAAAATTTACTTTTTACATCAGTTTCAAAAGACATACTTGGGGGTACACTAAAATAGCATTATAAAGTTTTACTGAAGGGAAACTTGTTAAGTCTTAACTTTTCAAGTTAAAATTATATCATGATGTGAATAAGGACTTTTTCTTCCACATACAGTAGGTGTGGATTTAATAATCAATGATTATTAAATAAAAAAAAAAGAACAAAGAAGGCACATATTATACTGCCAAGTTGCCCTAAATATTCAGAATTTTCTTCACAATATGTTTTATAAACTACATTTCAGTACAAATCTCAAAAGACTAAATTATGCAACACACAGTGTTAGGGGAAGAGACAAGATAGCTTCCTGACTTGTCATATACAGAAGATTACATCAATATTTCCCAGTTATTCTTCTCCATCAATGCACAACTTGACATATGCTCAATGGAGCAGAAAGTATTAATTTACTTTTCTGATTTTGAAAAGATGCATATCTTTTTTCTTTATGTATATATCCCGTACATATCTGCTTTTCATTTCAGATTTGTCATCTTTTTTTTGTGACTATTCATAGTGGTTTCCTGTGCTATAACACCTATGTGGTTTTTTTTGATTATGTGTTTTTTGTGGATGAGTACATTCTGCTCAAAAGCTTCTAAACAAACCACTTTCAAATAATTTCTGTGGATATGGTATGACTTTTTCCATCCAAAGAAAAATTTAAGTGTGGACACCAGTTTAGGAAGTCACTAGCCAGTTGACATCCCTAATTTTTCCTGCTATTTTGATTTGATTCTGAAGAAGTATTGAATTTTACTTGTCCTCTTGTAAGTTTAGGTGCTGGATTGTGCAGCAAGAATTGAGAATCAGTCTCATTTAACTAATAAATAGACATTCTTTAAATAGTTCAAGTACATTGCTGTAGTCTAACCCTTTCCAGTCTCTCTCACTCTTACAACTTTAAGACGAGGGAGAGAATCAAAAGTAGAAAAGTAAGAAAAACCCATACATTGAGAAAAAGATATTTTATGGAGAAAAAAACCCCAAAAATACACACAAAGAAATCAAATAATGGAATTCATTCACTACTCATGGACAAGCAAGCGTTCAGCCATCCCAGGAAACAAGGGCACATTACAGTTACTTGGGAAGGCAAATGTTACCTATACTAATGTCCCCCTGCTCTTATTTTCCCAGCTTTATATTGCTGAACACTGGGTATGGAATATACCCTTGGTCAGTTGGGGTCACCTCTCTTATCTGTGTCCCTTTCTAACCTCTTGTTCATGTATCCATGCTTTCTGTAGTAGTCCTGGTGGTTAATAAAGAGCTCATGCAGCAGCTATACAATCAAGCAGACACAATAAGTCTTTCTCCTCTGCCTAATTCTTATTTTCAGAAAAAATCCAAACACCATTACTTTGTTTGATACTCTTTTGTTTCCCCAAAAATTTCATTAATTTAAAAAGTTTCTGGAAGGAGCTCAGAGGCTGAGAAATTCACACACCCCAGGCTATGTCTGCATAAGTGTAGGTGCAAGAGTACTGTGTTCTAGATCTGAGATCAAGTATCACAAACTGCTTCCAAACCTTTCTTATTACTGTCTGGAATGCAGCCCAGGGAGCATTAACAGAAGTTATCTAATATGTATTTACTTCCCTTCTGTCTACATAATAAATTGTTCATAGATCTACTGGGCAGTCCCTTTAAAGTAGAAGAGAGATCAGACAAACAGATTGTTGCTAAAAAAAAGCTTAAAAAAATAAGACTTAGAGTCAGTACAGTCTCTTCAAACGGGAGTGAAACTGGCAAGAAAAGCATCTTCCTTCACTGCCTACACCCTATGCTCAGGAGGGAGGAAAGACTACTGCAGTGGAGGTGTTTTCTGTCCCTATTTTAACTTACTGGAAGTGAAAACCAGCACAGTAACTGCTGTGTCCTGAACTGACTCGAACATCCAGAAATTGTCACCAGAGGATGTTTCTTCTCTTGCTCATCATTTGAATATTGAACTGTAAAAAATGTTAAAATGAACACTGTGAATTTTATTTCAAGATTTGAATATTGAATACCATTTTTGTCTATTGGCTTTTGTAAAATTGACTTTGAGCACTAGAGCAGCATCCCATGTTGATGAATATAGGCACAATGAAAACATTTTTGAGGATTTTTAAAAAGATTTTTAAAAAGAAACTATTCAGGACATATAGTTAAAAAAGACGGGTTTTTTTTGTTTGTTATGTTTTGTTTTGTTTTGTTCTGTTTTGTTTATTTGTTTGTTTGTTTGTTTGTTTGTTTGGGGTTTTTTTTGTTTTCTTGATTTTTTTGGTTTGGTGGTTTTTTTTCCCTGCAACATGGAAACAAAGTTAAAAAAAAAATCCATAATGTCTTAATAAAAAAATAGAGTTTTCATCTTTTATTTTGTGTACTAAAATCGGTGTGTCAGAACTTACAATGCATTGTGGTTTCCACCAGGTCTGTGGAATGGTGCTCCCCAATTTAGCGTTTTTACTGAAACACCAAACCATGCTCTATTCACTTGCTCACCCTACCCTTTCTCTTCCCTGCAGCAGGATGGAGAGGAGAACTGGAGGCACTACAGGTGAAGGTTACAGGTTAAGATGATAGCAATTTACTGGAAACAGCAATGAGATAAAACAGGGAGGGTAACAGCAACAATGTTGATAAAACCATTTAGCAGAAGGGAAACTGGTAACGTGCCAACTGTTGCCACTCTAGATGACCAAAGAGACACTTCCCTCTTCCCCTGAGAGTGATGTGAGGTTGTATAGCACAGCTCCTTCTGGCTACTTCAAATATTCACCCTGTCCTGGCTGGAACAAGATGTTGTCGTGAACATTTTAAATCTAGATTCTTCTTGAAGACCTGCATTCAAATGTATAGCCTATCTATTTCTGTATTCTTGTTTCCTATTGGATAAAAAAAACAAAACCAAAACCAAAGCCAAAGCCAAACCCAAACCAAACCAAAACCAAACCCCAAAAACACCCCCCCCCCAAAAAAAAAGAGAATAAAAAACAAACAAACAAAAAATTTAAAAGGTGAGATTAGAAAAAAATTCATATGCAAAATAATAATAATTTTATAGAGCAGTCCATGGTTTGGGGTTTTTTTTGTTTGTTTGTTTTGTTTTGTTTGTTTGTTTGTTGTTTTTTGGGATTTTTTTTGTTTGGTTTGGTTTGGGTTTTTTTTGGTTTTTTTTCCCCATTTTATTCCTTTATTGAAATGTTGTTCTTTTGTTTTCCTATATATTTTTCACTAAAAGCATACTTCCCTAGCTCCCTGAAGTATCCAGAAAAGATAATTAAATACATCATCTGAAACAAACCTGTCACTTCCATTTGAAAATCTATTATCAGTTTCTATAACACATTTTGTTAGTAAAACTATATATATGCATATTCTTTCCACATCTCCCACATACACCTTTGACAGCTATTCTCAATAAATTTTGTATTTAGCACATTCCTGTCTATAAAGAATAAATGCAAAAATCTCTCTATAAACAACCTTGATGCTTTAACAATTTTTCTTATAGAAAAACAGAACAAACTGAGAGAACTCCACTTTGCCAATTAGCTTCTCACATTTTCACCACAGCTATATCCTGCCTGATTATTCAAGAGTAATAAATTATTTCATATGCCTTCCTGACTAATTTATTTCTGAATTCATGATCTGTTTCCAAGATGGTAGTAAGAATACTTTCTTTCTTCAGTGCTTTTGTTGTTTTTGTTTTGTTTTGTTTTTTGTTTTGTTTGTTTGGGTGGGTTTTTTTGTTTTGTTTGTTTGGGATTTTTTTGTTATTTGGTTGGTTGGGGGTTTGTTTGGCACTTAAGAATTTTAGGAAAGTTCTCTGTTTAAGACAATGAGCTATGTCTGTATAATACTCATAGGCATATAATATAGTTTTCTTTGGTAAGGTTCCTAGAGAATAAAAAGTTCTGTTTGTTTGCAAAAATCCCAAAAAACCAAACACATATTTTGCCCACAGCTTTCCCAGTTATGCACTTGAATATTAAATTGTTATGGTGTCTCTTCAAACTATAAGCTAGTAGTAGCAAGTTCTTAATGTATTCTGTCATATATTGATAAGTGCTTTTAATTGTCTCCTAGTAAATCTGTGATTGTGTTTCCCCATTTGTTGGCAGGTGTGCAAATTCTCAATAATGACAGGGACCTGTCACTTCTTGTAAAATGGTTGGTATGTTCTTGTTAGTAAAAATTAGAAATTTCTTCAAATGCTATAAATACCTATGTTATACACCAGAAGACCTTGGTCTATTTTTTCTAATAAAATTTTATTTATTTGATATTCTTAAGAAGTAATGTGATGTTGAAATGTATACAGTGAAGAGTTCCACGGTGAAGAGTTTCACATACAAGTTATATGCTTTTCTTTTTTCAGAGCCTGATTTTGTTCTAAGCTATTTGAATTAGACACCTTGAAATAAATAAGGGGATGGATTAAAGGGAGGAAGTTTTCCAGTGCTCTGGAGGCTGTATTATTATTTTTTGTGAAAATTGAAGTAATGCGGCTCTGCACACTCTGATTTCAGCAAAATTCAAACTACTTTGAAAAAGGTAAAGAGAAAAAGGTAGCTGATGATCATGGAGGTTTGCTTTCACAAAGCCATATTCTTGACTATTTTGCTCCTGCTGTAATTGTTGTTAGTACTGCAACAAATTAATTAGTGAAAAAAGGTAGTTCTCAATTTCACAAAGGGAGTTTCCTCTTATTCAATTATTTTGAGAGCTTTTTGAACTCCTTGGGCTTTAATGATCCAAGAATGGAAATTTAGGACAGAAAATCAGAAAATTAGAGTTCAATGGACTGTTGCATAAGAATATGAGTTGATCTGAATAAACCACAATTAATTCAGCTGAACAAAATGGAGGTGTCATTAATTTAAGTGTTCTGATTTACACTCCTGCAATATTCATGCCACGTGCTAAGTAATCCCAGCTCTCATCTACACAATGCACCACAAACTGCAGGATGGGTGGCATGGCTGTTTTCTCAGCTGCCACAGCTCACAGTTACACATCTTAAGGTAATATGGAATGAGTGCCAGTGCAAGCTGATATTCTGGACTGTCATTTGTGTCTGCTGCAGGTGCATGTTTTAACTCTTTGGCTAACATGCACAGTTGTCTGTTGGAGAGGGTGAGCAGGTAGGGAAATATAATGTTTATAAAGCCATTGCAGAGATTGTCTCAGGTTGTGACTGAATGCCTTTCATGCAAGAACAGGTTGACATTTGCATTATCACATTACAAGTGCACCCAAGAAAGCTTCATCATCCTAAAAGCAGCCTGTTTATCTAGGCAGGAAAACAGCCCAGGGAAGTCAGCACAGGCAGGATACCGTTGCTGAGCAAGCAGCAGTTCTCTGTATATAATTCTCTCTCCATTCAGAGCAGAAATTGGAAGTTAATGTAACTGAGACGCTTATTTACTTATAATATATATTGTAATCCCGTTGACTGCAATTGGAAGTAATCAATAAGTATTCAAAGATAACTATTATCTTTGATAGCTATGTATGTTAGTCAGTTATGAAGCAAGTTTAAAGTCAAATAAGTGTCAAAAGTTAAATATATTACATATTCCCACCTCTTTCATTCTTGCTCCTGTCCCTAAAGGACATACAGTATGAAAATAACAAAGCCTATATAACTAATGACTTTAACTGTTTTAATAACTATTTATTCCGTTTCAATCTGGCACTTTGAAGAGTGCAACAAGAGAAATACTCACAATTTGTCAGAAAATAGCATAGAAAAATCTGTAGTGTAAAGAAAAAAACCATCTACCTTAATAAGATGTTTGGGAGATTACCTTGTAAAATTATGCTGATGTAAAATTGAATTTAAAACCAAATTTAAAATAGCTTATATTCAGTATGTAGAGCCACCAGTAAGAGGAGAGAGCTCCAGCCTCATGCATTCACAAATTCCCCATTGTTGGTGGAAGGATGCTGGAACCAATGTCACACTCACCTTCTGTCATGATATGTCCGGATTGGATCAGTGTTGTTACAGCATATTGTCAGTTGAATCCTTTTTAAATGGAGTATGAATGACCATGCAATAAGCAGGAACTGTCAGGAAATGTTTGCTGTCTTGGTATCACTGAATTGTGATGGGAATGTCATTCCTATGCCATAAGAACATAATTCCTAATAAACATGAATGCAAACCTACCTCCATTAGCCATGACCTTTTAACTTCATTCATCCTTGAGAAGTTCTTCAGAGCAGTTACTAACTAGCAAAGTGATAATCACACGAGTACTATGCTGTTTGCTAAACATGTTAAATATGCAACAAATAACACTGATTCCATGTTTCTGGAAACATATCTTCTGATATGAATTCATGCATCTCTCATGCTTTGAGAGTGCTTTGAGAGGCTTCTGCAAGAAATTGTCATGTTTCAAAGGTTCATAACTGAAAACAATACATTAAAATTTGTATTTAAGAAAAAATCATGTGTATTCATGCTTCAATTGAATGCAGCTTCCCAAAGCACATGAATGTAAATATAGGTATATATATTGTATATACATATATATGTATTTATTGTATTGAAAACATAGTTGGCCTCTTGACAGATGGTAAGTATAGACTTAATGTTGCTGCATTCTTAGGTTTATTTCTTATTCTGAATCGTGTCAGTACAGCCTGCGAATGAAGAACAGACTTTGGCCTTTTCAAAAGGTTTTTCTGTGTCTGTGGAAACTCTAGATGTGCAGTTCAGCAGCAGCTACTGGGAAAAATGTTATTATACTTTGCTTATACTTTCTAGCCTGAGGAGTACAGAAGCCTCACAGAGTGGTGTCAACAGAATGGCTTTCAAGTTAATTGAAAAGTATAGTCAATCTGCTTGGTATTTCTGTTACAGAGCAAAGAGTAGAATTGCATTTAACCAAGCCTCTGTAGTGTTTATGCATGGTGTGTTCTAAGTGTCATGTCAAGCCCTCAATGAAAAGTAAACAGAAAGGTAAATGAAAAGGAATTCCTTAGAAAGAGTGCAAAAAGATTCTGATTAAAAGCATTACCTGCAGGACCTTGACAATGCAGGGCTGGGATGAAGCCTTTTAGGGCTCCAGTTAGGCAAATTCAAAAGTATTCAGTTGACCTTGATGAAATTGTTGTCATCCTCAGACACTTTTCTAGGCTGCTAGCTAAACAAACTCCAATAAAGTGGTTCTTAGTATTCAGAAATCTTACTGATCTCACCGGTCTGAAAAAGTCAACTAACTTTAGCATTTTAGGGCAACTTGGGACTGCTAATATATGATTGCTGAGCCACTTTTCATGTGCAGATATTTTCAATGACAATGAGCAAGTAATCTGATCTGTGTAATTATTGAGGTACAGTGTACCACTGTCTAAAATTGTCTTATGAATAAATACCCTTTCAGGTCTCTTTGAAGATTGCATACTGCATCTAGATAACAAAGAATACTTTGGCAAAATTTACCAAATAACAAAGCCTCTGTTCTCTGTTTACCTTTTTTGTCTCCTATCTTACATAATCCAAATAATGAGTGTCATACTAAATATTGTAATTTGATATTTTTATTTTACAGCCTTCAAATTTTAAGGTTTTTCTATTTTTCTTCCACTAAAGCATGCTGTGAAGACCTTAATTTTGCTAGAATATAACTTATTTTTCTGCACTGTAATTGAAACTACTCTTTTAGCTGTATATGCATTTACTTTTAATTCCTGCGTTTCTCTTTTAGATATAGGAATTGGGCTTTTTATGGGGACACACAGAGCTCATCTCAGTAAAGTTCCACCTGTGTGTCTTAGCCCACTAAATCAAATGCTACAGACAAATGAAATGGATGCTATAAACTGACAAATGAAATGGTCTTCTTGACAGCAGTGTATCTACTGTTTTACACATTCTTTTAATGAGAGGAATGAATGCAAATAATTCAGCCATTTCCTTTACTGTTATTAACAAAAATATTTATTTCACTCATAAAATTTTAAATACCCAGTGCATTATTGGCTTGCCTTATCTTTCCCATTCTGTTGCAGTGGATGCACTATATGTGAATCCTAAGTGAGAAATAGTTTTAGTTTAAGTAAATCAATGGCAAAGCATGAAAAAAATGGAAATACTGCACAGCATTTCTGGACACTGTTAAATAAAATTTTAAAGATTTTTTACATTTACCAACACACATAAGTATGTGAGAAAAAAGTATTTAAATTACAAATAGAATATAATGATTACAGATCCACATATGTTGTCATAAAATTATGAACATGGGTTGTACATATATGACAACAGGCATATGCATGTACAAAGTTGAATGAAAAAAAATTGACTCATACATTTGTCTATAAAAAGTTTTAAAATCTTGAAAACTGATACAGAAAGCATAAATTACTAAAAGGCATTTTCTACCTTCTCCGAAAACATTCTGGTGACATCTACTATCCATATTTTATTTGACCTTGACAGCTGCAATAGAAAGTCTGGATCACTGCTGTTGTCTTTCTCAGGGAAAAAAAGATTGTGTTCTGGCTGGCTTATACACTATACTCAAGGTAACAAGCAATGGGCTATGACATAGATCGATAGAGAACATTTTATTGCACTCACCAATTGTCCCACAGTGTGGAAAGCTTTACACAGCACAAAGGTATTTATTAAAAAATAGGTTTTGATATACTGCTTTTGTGTATCTGTAGATACTATTATTTTTAATAAAACAAAATTATTATTGAAATAAAAGAGAAATCAAGAATAGAGTTGATATTTCTTATTTGTTTGGTTATTCATGACTCATTGAGCAATTGGAAGTGCACTATCTTGCTTTCATCAAATTGAGAAGTTGTTTTATCAAAGTAAAACATATATCATCCACTAACCAGAATTTCTACACTTGCCCCATTATCAAGTAGGTTTTATGGATTTTGCTTGAAATGTGGTCTCCTTAGATTACCTTCAGAGTCTGTGAGAAAGAAATTTAACAAAACAAAGCATTATAGAACTTTTGTAGAGATTCTTTCATGTGCACAAACAGTAATAAACCAAAGGAAAGAAAAAAACCTGTAGTGCAACCATTTAGGTGTACATGACTGTAAGCTTGTACAATAAAAACAAGTAAAAATCTTGTACTGAGCTAAATGACAAACTGTGCTAATGTTACTAGGTCCTCATAGTGAACATGATGTGTGAAATTCATAAAGATCTCCATGGTACCTCTTTTCAAAACATTATTGGCAATCTCCAAATAAAGAATACTTCTGTCAGTCAAACAAGAATTATATCCACAGCTGTGCAATCTTATATGTGTAAAAGACTTTATAGATTGCAGTCCTTACATATTGATGGTAGCTAGCTAATCCCTAGCATGTTGCTCTTTAATACTCTAGGCTTAGATATTTGTTGCAGTGCCTGAACGAATGCATCTTAAATGCACTTGTAATGTTGAATTTGCTAAAAACTTTATATGGGCATCACCATTCTTTGCACCTTTATGGCAGCTTGAGTTTGCAATAGTAAACAACATGACAGGTTAGGTCAGTGTCAGAACAGCTAGGGAAGCTGCCACAGCCAAGTGAAGGAGAAACAATAAGATAATGAATATGCAATGATTTAAAGTCTGTAGTCACCCATGTTTTCTTAGGAGAACCTGAGGTACTTTGGATGATTTTCCTGTGCAACTGAGTTAGTATTATTTGCATTTTCATAAACAAATTTGAAATGACAAATAAATAAAAGTTACAGTGGCATTTAATTTAAAAGATGCAAAAGAATAACTGCAAAGGCAATTTTATGTTCTTGTCTCCAATATGATAGAAAATTTGCTCTGTCAAAACTGGGATTATGAGAAAAAAATGACATTTTCTATATTATTTGATGTAGCAGTGAAAGATAAAAACTGTCAAATTCTGACAAGCAAAAATTCTGATGAAGAAAAAGCTGGTGTCTTAAAATCTATGTGTTCTCCATCTAAAAGTTACTGATAAGGTAGTCAAGAATTTAATAATTTTCATTATTTTAACAATGAAATCAAGGACTGTCAAACTGAATTAGTGAAAAGGAAAGACTTTCTCTAGTGTATACATGCATGTGTGTGCGTATGTATTATTCCCCTGATGCCTTTTCAACCTAGAAATGAAACAACACACACATCCGATGTAATATTATTATTAATGTAGTTTGGTAAATAAGCATAAATGGCAAAAAAGCACCAATTAGGAACACAAGTGGTGATGCAACTCCCACATTCCCAGATCAAGCACCTTCTAAGTCTTCCTCCTTTTGGATGGGACTGTACTTTTTTGATGAAAATATGTCTGAAGAGTTGTTTTGCAACCTTGGTAGCCAAGGAAAATCAAGATAGGAGAGGGACCCTTGGAATATGTTTTGTCTTTCTGCCTAGGGAAAGGATGTGGAAAAATACTGGGAAAACTAGCTGGAATATATTGGGCTACAGGGCTCCAAATATATGTGTAAAGATTACAGAGAATACATAAAAGAAAAAAAGGACAAAAATCGCAACAACATCACCCCTGCTATCACTGTTGAGCTTTTAGCCAGTGAGTCTCTACTACGTCTGTTAGACTTTCATCTCTCAAAGATAGCCAGGTTTCCAAAAATTCCTTGGAAAGTTTCTGCAAATTTTAGAGTCAAGAGAAAACCAAGTTCTGTTTATTCCACTGTTCATGGACCTAGTTGCTTTGGAAATATTTTTTGGGCTTTTTAAAATTTGAATTTTGTCTTCAACACTGAATCAATTTGTTTGAGATGTTTGTAGGTATTGTGCATAGGATTTGAAATCTAGAGGCTGGTATAAGAAAGAATAAGTAGTGTTAACTTCTTTGGTAGGGATTGAATAGTGTCAGTCAAGAGAAACTTGGGAGACAGTCTATCAACAGAGGTGAATTTTCACTCATAATTTTGCACTTGTCTGAGAGCCAAGGCTGCCACTCCTCCTGGGTAGTCTCTGCCCTGGTGGCTGAAGACTCCACCCAGAGGGAGCTGCTGAAGGGAGAGGCTGCAGTGAAGACCTCAGACTAAAGGAAGTGCCAAGGCATTTCTCTTGGGACAGGGACAGGCAGCAGATCTGCTTCCAAAAGGTGTGGCCAAATGAGGTACCTTCTGTCACAAGTGGCTGCGCAGCAGGAGGCAGTGAGAAGACTGCAGGACCAAGAAGGCTGGGAAGGAGTTGGATAGCTGGTTCCAAGCGCAGTCTGCAGTGGATCCACAGCCCATGATCAAGCAGCCAAAACCTCTTCCATCAAAACTCACTGATGGGAGGGGGCTAGTAATATAGAAGAATTGTAGCTTATAATGGCAAGGAGCTGCAAGAGGGCAGAACCTCTTCACCACTCTGTAGACTGAAAATGAAAGACCTGTCACATCAGGAGAGCCACCGGAGCTGAATAAGGCAGCTCAATCTTCTCCCTGTATAACAACCAATGCAATTAAGGAAAGGTGACAGTTAATAGTAGCAGACAACTCTTATCTGGAAGGTACAGAGGCACCTATTTGCTGACCTGCTGCAGTTTCTGGAGAGGTGTTCTGCTTACCAGGGGCTTATATCAGGGATATCACCATGAGACTACCAAGCCCACTACAGTCCGCTATTAGCCACTGCTGTATTTTTTATTTTATACTTCTCTTCAAGATACTTTTGTTTTGTAAGGTACTTTTTCCAAATGTAAGATTATTATCCTTTGCTATTTAGGAGTGTTCCCTAACACCTGAGGTGTCAGAATTCATCTAACAAAAGAAATATGACTCAGCAGACATTGTAGGTTTTGATGTTTTGAACATTTAGCAGGAATAGGTACAAAAGGCTGCATATCCTATTCTTTTACAAGTTAAATGACCTTATATTACAATGTGGTATCAGCTGTCTTCACTCCTGAGCTGAAGACAAAGTATATTTTTCTCAGCCCTAATGCATTTGTGCTCTGTCTTGTATTTAACCTAGTTAGATTTGATTGACATCCAGCTTATCGGAGAAAACCCTGCACTTGGTTTAAATTTGCTGCAGGCCAGGCTAGGTCAACTACAGATGGTCCCAGAGACTTTGCACCTGAAAAAGCCACAAGTCAAAACTGGAGTTTAAACTATTGTTCTAAAAAAGTTGATATACATCGTTGATGTTGGGAAGGAAGTGCTGGATGTTGCTTGTGGCAATGGGCAAGATGGTTTCTTTTTTGAACAACCATGGAAAAGTTAAGAACAATTAAAAAGGGATTAAATAAACTACATGTACTAATATTTCTTTGCTAACAGATTTATCAGCAATAATGTATAGAGCCATAGAGCTACTTGGGTTGGAAAAGACTTTAAGTATCATTGTCCTCCAACCCCTGTGTCGTGGGACATGTTCACCTAGACCAAGTTACTCAAAGTCCCATCTGACCTGGCCTTGAACTTTTCCAGGAATGGGGTACACAACTTCTCCCAACAACCTGTTCCAGTGCCTTTGTATCCTCACAGAGAAAGGTTATATTTAAACTAAATCAATCAGTGGAAAGCTATTGCCCCTCATGCTTTCACTACACTCCCTGATATAAGATCCCTCCCCACCTTTTTTATGAGCACCCTTTTAAGTACTGAAAGGATGCAACTGGGGCCCTGCATTACCTCCTCTTCGCCAGGCTGAACTACTCTACACTCTTAGCCTTCTTCAAAGGAGACATACTCCAGCCTTAGTTCATGTTCATAGCCCTTCTCTGGATCTACTCCAGCAGATCCATGTTCTCTGAATGCTGAGGTCCCCATATCTGGATGCAGCATTTCAAGAGGTGTCTCAGAAGAATGCAGTAGAGAGATCATCTCCCTTGACCCGAAGGCCATGCTTCATCATCTTCATCAAGTCTTCAACAAAGAAGAATCCAGACTTCTCATGTTTTCTGCTATTCTATCTTGAAAGTAATTTTTGTCATTATATTGTTATTTGTAATATTCTGATGTGGACTTCTAATGTTTTCTGCCTTTGTAGCCTAATCTGAAAAATGAAAAATTCAGTAAGGGCAGATAAACTGTAAAAAGTTCATCAAGAAAACTCCAATTAACAGCATAAATCAAGTGAAGGACTGAAAAGTTTGAATTTCATTTCTGTTCTTGAAAATATATATACTGCCATTTAGGTGTGCTCTGTGACTTAAGCAGCAGTTTATGGAAGAAATATTTTGTAGTGTTTTGCCTCTTTGGAACAGTATTCCCTTGCTATGGAGAATAACATTTAATCTTCAATATATTACTTACTGTCTTTTTTGTTCATAAAAAAGTGCTTGTGATACTATATATTAAAAACAGCATTTATTTTTTTTACAACATATGAAGGAGAGCTATGTCAATCTTCAATATTATTTTCTGCATTAACTTCATGTTGAGCAGGTTCTTGTAGCAAATAACCTACAAAGTATGGGCAAAGTATGGGAAGTTGACAGATTCATGTCACAATGCTAAATCAAGATACAAGGAAATGGCACAGTACACAGTTAAGAAACTTATATTGAAGAAAAAGCCAACAACAAACCAAACTATAACATAATGCAAAATATTTCAGTAGAGAAAAAATATCTTTTCAATTTTCAGGCAGGCAGTGGTTGATGCAATTGCAATATGTTTATTGATGCACATGTATATGAGTGATATCCATGTCAGAAGAGTAGTTCCTATAATAGATTCACATAATATGTTTTCTTTTAAGAACTTAAAGAACAACAAAATAAAGAAAGAATAAATTTCTTATGAGATGTGGAATACAGACTTCTGCATTCATTCTATACTATAAGTTGTGGGTTTCTAGATTTTTTGAAGTGACTCTAAGACAATAAGTATTCAAATCAATATCCTAAAGGTCTTCTAAAATGCAGACCTTTATTTCTTATTTAACTGGATTGTGTTGCAATTTCCCTTAAATTAAAAAGGATTATTTGCCTGGTGATTCTTGAAGACATCAAAATATTAAGAGTGTCAAATCTTCTGCCTGTACTAAGATTTTTCATAATTGGTGCAAAGTCAAAGTCATCGTTAGTTTTTTCTATATGTGAGGGTTCCACCAATATTTCACTGGAACACTTTGTGTTTAAATAATCAGTAACCTTTCTCTGAAATCAATTGACATTAATATATCCTTGTTTTTTAATGAATATGCTAATATGTAATTATTTATTTAGGTATTTAAAGTGTTGCTGTGTAGATAAAGAAGATTACTAATCCTCAGTAATGTAATTAAATTCTGTATGAAAATATAACGCTTTATTAGCAGCGTCACAAGGAAACAAAGATCTCAAAGATCTCTTCTGTGTTTTTTATTTAGCTTCAAAAAGTGGTAATGGGGTAAAAGATGCATTAGAATCTAAGGTTATAATTCTGAAAATTCTTTCAGATATAGAGTAAATCGTCATTGAGGTACATGGCAAAATTCATATTGTTTTTCATTTTTAATGAATGAGAATGAATAAGGTTTGTTTTGATGGTCAAATCCTGAGAGTTTAAACTAATGAGACCCCATATCTTATAAATGTTACAATTAAGAAATGAAAGAATAAATGCATGCATAAATAAATAAGCTGCCTAAAACCCCCAGTGTTCCTATACAAGCAAAAAACTGCCACTCTAGATATCTAGGAAAAAAATATACTCATCATATAAATTGTGGAACTCTAATGCAAATTTTGTCAGACTGCTCTGTATGCAAAATGACTACAGGATATGCAGCACAATTTCCCTATGTAGATAAGATATCTGCAATGCAGATCAGAGGAAGGAAATTCTGCCTACATTTACTATATATATATATATGTTGATGCATGTTTATGTATTACATACCTCCTTGCAAAGAGAGCATCTTCCACATAAATACAGTATTTTTTATTTTATCTACACCTCTAAAAATGAAAAGTGTGATTACTTTGACACATGTCCACTGCTATAATCTCTGCTAATAGTTTCTATTCTTAGGTATTAAAGGCAGGGAAAGTAGAAACGCGGATTCTTCTATAAAGCTTATATGTTGAGGAGAGGCATAGTCTTTCACAGCTTCATTTCTTCACCAGCTATTTTGGTGATAGGTAATGCTCCCTCTCTCTGTCTTTCTATCTGTTTAACCATCTGCTGTAGGTGTCATATATTCGAGGGTAGTGTATTTAAAATTATCACTTCCTTGACCTACCACAAGGTTGCAAAGCTAAGGTGTCAGGCAATTATTTAAGTTTCTTGAGTACAACTGTACAAAATTAATGGCATCAAGTAGTAGATTAGATTTCAGAATGAATCAAAGTCTAAGCCTGGTTTTGATTCAATTTCAATGGCTTTCATTATAATGGTGACCTGAAACCCACCCCCCAAAACCCCAAAGTAAATCTCAACAAAAAAATAAGAGCCCATTTCATAAGCTTATCTTTTTACCTCTAGATTTTCTATTCTCTTATGGAAAAATAAGAAATGCATGCTTCTAGAAAGTTAGAACTACTCATAAAAGAGAAAAAGCAACTTTTAATTTAGATTGCATCCAAAGTAATAGCTACAACAGAGGGTCAGCAATCTTTCAAGGTTGCTGCATCAGGCTGCATTTTTTCATCTTCAAATTGGAGATTGAATGCAGTGGCATCCTGAGGATGCCTCCTCTCAGAGGAAAAGGAGTTCTAGGATCTTAATTTCTGTATTTTGTCTCTGGGTAGAGCAGCAGATCCCAGAGATTATTTTGCTGAGTTTGGACCTCCTGGAAATCAGAAAAAACAATTATTTCTCATAGATGCCACTCTCCAGATATCATGCTTCACTGTTGTAACTCCTGTTTTCATTTAAAAATCTGCCTCAGACAAATCCCTCTGTGCTGTCTTTGGCACCTAGACTGCCTGTCAGCAGCCCCTGATATGTCAGCTGCTCAAAAACTTTCTCACCCTTGTATTTAAAGGCATTTAAACAATGAACTTTATATTAGCACCTTTCTCTTATTGTTACCACTTTCTTATCCACTGGTGCTATTATAATGACATGGCTAAGTAAAGGGAGTTGTTACAAGAAAAGCAGAGATAACTAAATTAATATTTTTATTTGGTTGTGTTTCTAATAATTTCTCCATTTCTCCTATTTCCTATCTTGTCCTTAAAGCCCTTTTGTTCCTCCCTTCCATTTCTCATTTAACAGAAAAAATACTGTGTTCAAAACTTCAAGTTTATCGATTAGGTAGCTGTTTATTTCATTCTGGAGGAAATACAGGCCAGATTTACATTTGCTTTTTCTTTACTAATGTATGTCTTCTCAGCTATTTTTACTACATTAATAGTAATAGAATATCCTTGACAACTCTACCTTCAGGAAGATTTAAGTGAAATGACCAACAGATGCTAAAGTTATTAGGAGATATTTACAAATATACAGATGGAGAGACAACTTGGCTGCATGCATCTCCAAGAAAGTAGACAGAAAATGCTGCATTAAAACAGTTTGATATTGCAGATGATTTACAAAGTTTTTCTCCAAACCCTATTCGTGGGGTTTTCTGGTGAAAACTTTACTGAAAATAGTAGATCAGAGCAACAATGAAATGTAAAATTCGTATATCCATAACGACCTATGAATTCCTATCCTCAATTTAGAAGTGTGCCTAGGCCACTTATTTCTGAGAGCACTAAACTCTCCAGGAAGAAATAAAAAGATCAAAATATCTTCTGCATAATTTTTGAAAAATCTGTTTTGTACTCTTCTAGCTATGTTAATTTGCGCTGAGTCATTAATGAAGGGTAACTGACCAAAGCTTTCTTCAGATCAAAGAAAATATTAAGCTGTATGAAAGGAAGTACATGGTGTACAAGAGCACATGGTGGAAAATACATCCTTTTGCAAATTTATGTACAATGGGTTGGTGAGATCAGCAGCTGGATTGGACATTGGTGTATCTATACTAGGAAATGAAACAATCCCAGGCACTGTTTCCAAGTAAAGAAAATCTGTGGTTTCTGTGTTTTTAAGTTATCAAAATGGTCATGGCATTACTGTGGACCATTGTGATTTGCATCCTTGCAAAAAATTCCTGATTGTATTTGTGGAGTCAGCATGGGCTAGAAGTACTTGAGAACAGACTTTTTTAGTAGGGCCTCCTACAGTAGAAAAAGGGAGTTTGGTTTTAAACTAGAAATGGGCAGATTTAGATAAGGTATAAGTAAGAAATTTTTTTGTACAATGAGGGTGAGAGGTGGTAGATGCCCTGTCTATGGAAACACTCAATGTCAGGCTGGACGGGGCTCTGAGCAACCTCATCTGGTTGAAGATGTCCCTGCACACTGCAGGGGAGTTGGACTAGATGAGTTCGCTTCCAACCTAAATCGCTCTGTGAGTGAATGTCTTTTTAAAAGTAACTTTCAAAACAGAAATTAAGTATTCTTTCAAAGAATTCAAAAATTGCAAACTGATTGTTACTGAATATTCATTGCATATCCATTATATGTCTGGATATGCATTACAACACTTCCCCAGTGGATTAAAAAAAAAAAAATTCTTGAAATATATGATGACTGAAGGATCGCAACACTGGAAAACTTGTTGGAAGAAGATATTATGGGGTGTCTGTTTGACAAAATTCTGTAAAATGAAAGTGGCAATACTTATGAAATTAAAATAGCAGTAGCTTTGGGAAATTATTACTGACCTTTGGATGAGCCAATATCACCTCTGCCAATCTTTTCTAGTGGAAATCTTTAGAATGAAGGATGTTTGCTTTAGCTATATTTTTTATCCTCTTAAGAGAGTGAAATTATATTTTAAGAAAGAAGAGGGGCACAATGTAAAGATGATGCCCACTATTACACCCTCTCAGAGGTTACTCTTAGAAATGAATGCCTTAAAAGAAGTTATTAGCAACATGTTTGCAGCCACTCTTAAAAAAAAA